>JANSTW010046090.1:0-13428 GCA_027564275.1 Diadocidia ferruginosa
GAAAATTTATAAAGATGATAAATTTGGAGCAATAAATGATTTAACGTGCTACCAACTCGGCTACCACACAAGCATTATATTATTTTCTTTAAAATAGGGGTTACAATATGGATGTCAACAAATTTACGTTTACAAATGTTAAATTCATATAGAGTGTAGATTATATTTTCTTAGCTGAAAATTATTTGACGAGCTACCAACTCAGCTACCAGAGTGTTTATATTAAAAAAATATCGTTTTCCTTAAAAAAATTATTTTAGAACGGATTTAGACTTTGATTGGCAAAGTGTAGATTATATTTTCTTAGCTTAAAATTATTTGATGAGCTACCAACTCGGCTACCAGAGTCTATATATTAAAAAAATATTGTTTTTCTGTTAAAAAAATAATTTAACGTGGATTTAAAATTTGATTGGCGACCAGCTTGTACAGTAAAAATTATAATTTTTTTTTCAGGTGAGGGTTACTGTTACAATGGTGACTGTCCCACACTAACAATGCAATGTGAACGCGTATGGGGCTATGGTGGTGCAGCGGCTGATCGACAATGCTATGATCAATTCAACACAAAGGGTTCGGTAAATGGGCATTGTGGTGCAGCAGATGTTAAAGGACAATTTAAGAAATGTGAACCAGAGTATGTTGTTAAAATGGGTCTAGATTATTAAACATTCTAATATTCATTTTCAATTATTTTCTATACTTGCAGCAATGTATTGTGTGGTTCGTTGCAATGTAAGGAGGGCGAAAGACAACCAATTATTGTTGGAATGGACAAATTAAATGCAAGAACAATTATATCAATCAAGGGTGTAGAGTATGAGTGCAAGTAAGAATATTAAAAGCTTCATTTTCTATTATAACATATATGCACGGAAATACAATTTGAATTTTAGAGAATGTTGTATGTAACAAACACATTAGACTATATATTTGGGATGTAACCAGTCCACCCCATTTTAAGACAATGTTGACACACAATTTTGTTAAGTTATTCTGTGTACTTGTTCTCTTACTATATGTACACAGAATACAGCATTCACATTAAATATTTTAATTTTCTATTTAAAAAATCAATTTTAATTAAATTTCAGAGCAACAAGCGGCATTACACAACAATCAACGGATTCACCCATCGAGTATGAAGGTCGCTATGAGCATGGGCTCGTCGAAGACGGTACACCCTGTGGCGACAATTTAATTTGTGTGAACCAAACATGTGTTAGTATATATCCACACATTGACCAAACAAAATGTCCAACAAATTCTAATAGTGTGGAGTGCTTTGGACATGGGGTAAGTAAAAAAAAATTATACTTTATGAATTTGTACACATAATATTATAACATAAACCTAAATCATGCAGGGAATATGTATATATAGGGATAGAGATGAAAGGAGGCGCATATCCTTTCCAGAGTTATAATAATATATTCTGTTGATTTTGTATATACCATCTATATAAACACACATGGTCTCTTCATATATCGCATATTAGATTTACATTATATGTAATATATAATTTAACACATCACAAGCAAAAGGATTCTCCATCACAACAGCATACATAATGAATTATCGTAGGAAAAAAACCATTTTTTTTTATGATAAATTATTATTATATATAGGAAAATATTTTATATAATTTTCCTCTTTAATTTATGATTTTATTTAAGTTTCATATATCATTTTTGGGGTGAGGTTTTTTGTTTGTTTAATTGGAATTGTACATATAGTGCAGCAATCTTTAATTATATATGGAAAACTTTTAATTGGACATATCACATAATGGACATTTTGATGTATAATTGTAAATTAATTGCAATTGCAAAAGATAAAGAGTTGAACTATCTGATAATACAGGAATAATTATTCAAACATAAAGTTTTTGAAAAATTTGCATATATAAGATTCCGTGCATTGAACAACTTGTTCTTATAGAAAAATATTGCAATTTTTTTAGATTAATTTATAAGTTTTTACATGATTTTTATAAATTTTTTCATTACTTTACATTATTTTGTGCATACATTTTGATAAAAAAAAATCAAATTCTATTATAATAAATAACTTAAATTAGCCATTCATTTTAAATAGTTCGAGTTTTCAGGCGACAAATCGTCCAATTCGCCTACCATTAACAATAGAATTAAAAGTGCCCCAAAAATCTATGTGAAAAGATATCCGTTGTTGTGAGGATTTTTTATGCAAATTTCATCCTTTTTTTCCTGGTACAACTTACTACTAAACTTATTAGGATACTCAATATATTTCATGCTCAAATGTATCAATTTTATTAATTTCATATTATTTTTATTTAAATCTATGTAACCTATAATTTTGTACAAAATGAAACTATATATCCTGACATTGACAAGATAATATAGAAGTTTTAAATGCAATTGCATTTTGAAAATAAAATGTATGAGTTGCATATAACATGAAGAAAAACTCTTTTAGAATATTATATAGAAAAAGGAACATGCAGAGTTTTAAGATTTTGTTTCTATATTATCTAAATAGATATGTTGATTGTTAACAAGGTTAAACCAATTTCATTAAAATGTCATGTTTTTATAAAATATTTTGAAAAAATTTGAAAAAGCACATGGTTTTTTAGAGCGAAATGTCACTTTGACAGATAATAAAATATGGCGTCGGATGAAATGTAACCTTGACTGATAAATAAAATAAACAGGGTTTAACACATTTTCAATAAAAGGTCTTATAAAATATTTTAAATTTGTTTGTGAAAGCACATGGTTTTTTAAGAGAAAATGTCACCTTGACAGATAATAAAATATGGCGTCGGATGAAATTTTATTTAAGAGCAAAGCGACGGATGAAATGTCCCATTGGTCCTTGACAGATAATTAAAAATGGCGTCACTTTGACAGATAAAATTTAATGTGGCGGCTTGTTTTTTCCAAAAATCAAAAATAAACAAAAATGTTTGAGAAAATATTTGATTTTTTTTTTCTGAATTGCCACCCGGTAATATATCATAATATGAATAGTTTCTAAAAAAATACAAATAGTTCTCCTGCTGTTTTTTTCCGCAAAGTCCTATATAACATTCACCCATTTTTAGATATTTTTACATTTAATTTATGTATGCAGAAAAGTATCAGTATATGCGGCACATATTATTATTCTACAATCTACAATATTCTAGAATTTTTTAAATATATAGAACTGCTGTTTTATTATATTTTAAATTATGTGTGGTAAAAAAAAATTGTCTTTTCTAAAAAAATATTATATTTTATCCAACTGTGCAGAGAAAAACTTCATTCGTTTTCCTTTAAAATAAATAAAATATTTTCTTTTTTTAAAGCGAATTTTTGTATATAAGTTGTGTGAAGACAGCACCAAATTCAGATTACTACACTTTTATTTTTATGGAAGGCTACATACTTAATAAAACGATAAGTTATTATTTACTATGACCATTTATTAATATTGTTTTTGGTCTATTAGTAGAACCAATTTCAAGTCATAATTATTTATTTTACAACAAAAACTAATTAATTTTATTTTTATTTTTATCTTTTGCGAACTAAATATCTCTTATTTTGTCAAAATCTGTGGCGTTCCATTTATTCTAAAAAAATTATGCAGGTACAGGAGCTACCTTAACCCGGTTCATAGAACGCTTTTTAGTATATTATATGTACACATGGAAGCTTGCATTATTATATATAACTTAAAAAAATTGAAGCTTTTGTATATCATATGTTCAAACCTCATTAGTATATGTGATATCCTTTTTTTATAAAGATTATTTTTATGCGATAATATGTCGATTGTCGATGATAATAAAATTAAAAAAATCGAATGTCATTTTTAATAAAAAATTTCATATTCTGATCAAGTTTTTCTATATATAATAAAGTTTGAAATCTGACACATGATGGGTATTTGTATATAAAAATTTTAATTTCGAGATTTTCTTTTTCCATACTCATTGCAGTCTGCTTTACATTCACTAAACATTGATATGAATTTCTACATCCATTTTACATCTATAAAAGCTTCATGTAAAGTCAATCTATATATATACCAAAAATTACACAGTTGAAAATATATAATAGATTAAATGCAGGTATTGATTTAATACATACAATGTAACACATAATAACATGTCCATATAATATCATCCCTGGAATAACTTCTATCAAATTGTTATTACATATAAGAATAATGAATATTCGTTATATACGCAACTATGATAAAGAGAATTGTTTCAATATTGATATGCGATATTATTATATAATGTTGTTCTGTTGCCATTGTGATACTCATCCATTAAAATACCTTGCTATTATATTATCCCTTCTATAGTAATAATGACCGACAGCCATATAATCCTATATATAGATACGCATATTATTTGAAATATTATTATATTAATTTGACCTGGACCCATATATACGTAGTATATAATGTAAATCTGTGAAGTGTAAATATTAATAAGTGACGAATATATTAATCCATTGATGTTATGCTTACGCAACTATACAATACTAATGTTATACGTATTGTTCAGTAACTTAAGTTGCGTAATAGAAAAGAAAACAATTCTAGGAAAAAGTGATTTGCCAATAAATTGTATAAATTTTCCAAAATAAAAAAGATGTCGATAATATATAAAAGGATTTATATTAGACTGGCCCTTATTTTAAAAGTTGCCCCCATTCTCGGAACCACCTCCAATTTTTTTTTCATTTGGATATGCAAAAACCAAAGTGTAAAATTTTGAGACCGATCAAAGAATGTTTAGGACCACCTCAAAGCCCTCAAAAATTTAAAAAAATAAAATTTTACCATTTTTTGTATTTCGAGCTATTCTTATAACTATGTTCCAGCCTAATGACCAATTTTTTTTTATGAATGTAATACCTTTCCAAAATGCCCTCACACGTTAAAATCGGAAATAAAACACCGAAGATATTTAACGGTATGTAGTAGTAGTAGTAACTTCGAAAAATACACTGTTAGCTTAAATTCGTAGATTATTTAATACGCGGTTATATTCCATATAAAATGTTCGCTAAATTCAATTGTTTTTTGGTAGCGATCGTCTAATCTATAAAAAAAAATTGGTGATATGAAATAACACCCAAGGAATTAAGGCCTAAATTTTGTTTTCTTCACAGCTACCCCTTAAGAAATACCGTATAAAAACATCTAGTTAAATAATTTTCTTTAATATTCAAAAAGGAAGTAGCATCCAAGAAATTAACATTCGAAAGGAATAACACTCAAACGAATTTGATTTAATATTAAAAAATGAAAAAGCCCTCAAGGAATTAACAACTTAAAGAAATAACACTCAAAATAATTTTTTAACTAATATTAAAATGTTATTATTAGACGATCGCTGCCAAAATAAACAATTGAATTTAGCGAACATTTTGTATGGAAGATAACCGCGTATCACACAACAATCTGATGCGAATTTAAGCTAACAGTGTATTTTTCGAAGTTGACGTTAAATATCTTTGGTGTTTTATTTCCGATTTTATCGTGTGAGGGCATTCTAACTAGAAATATAAAAAATTGGTTATTTAGCTGGAACATATAGTATCATTATAGCTCGAAATACAAAATTTCTTTTTTTTTAATTTTTGAGGGCTTTAGGCGGTCCTAAACTTTCTTTGATCGATCTCAAAATTTTACATTGGGTTTTGCATCCAAACGAAAAAAATTAATAATAATAAATTAATAAAATCTTTATAGTAGCAAGGGCCAGTCTAATATATATATACTGAAAATCTAAAAAAAATATGGATAATCCAACTAAACACTCTATTTTTCTGGAAAAAAATGTGAATCGTGCTTAAATTTTATCACATTTTAAAATATCTGATGAAATTTTCCAACAATGTATATTGAAATTTTATCAAAATCTTACAAGTTTCAATAAATCAAATATAATTTCACCAAAAAGTAAAAAAGTAAAAAAAAATTAATATATATTGAAATTAAAAATATACTAATGTTAATTTAACAAAATCTGATGAAATTTCATTAAAAAATTGATAATATTTCAAAAAAAATCTGATGAAATTTTATAAAATGTATTTAAGTTTAATCCAAAATCTGATTCAAATTCAATACAAATTTTTAACAATCTGTTAAAAATTTAAAATCTGATGAAATTTCATCAAAATTTGAAAAAATTGCAATAAAATCATCAAAACCTACAAACTATACAAAATATATTAAAATTAAAAAAAAATATAGAAGCGTTTTGAAATTTCATCAAAATCTGATTATATTTTCGTAAAATTTGAAGAAATTTAAAGAAAATCTGATGAAATTTCAATAAATGTTTGAAATTTCATCAAAATATTGATAATATTTCAAAAAAATGTTATGAAATTTTATTAAATGTATTGAAGTTTAATCCAAAATCTGATTCAAATTCAATACGAATTTTTAACAATCTGTTAAAAATTTAAAGTCTGATAAAATTTCATCAAAATTTGAATAAATTGCAATAAAATCATCAAAACCAGCAAACAATACAAATTATATTAAAATTTAAATAAAAAATAAATTAAATTTTATAGTTAGAAGCGTTTTGAAATGTGATCAAAATCTGATTATATTTTAGTAAAATTTGAAGAAATTTAAAAAATATCTGATGAAATTTCTAAATGGGTTTAAGTTTCATCAAAATATGATAATATTTAAAAAAAATGCTGATGTAATTTTACTAAATGTATTGAAATTAATTCCAAAATCTGATTCAAATTCAATAAAAAATTTTAACAATCTGTTAAAAATTTAAAGTTTGAAGAAATTCCATAAAAATTTGAATAAATTGCAATAAACTCATCAAAACCTGCAAACAATACAAAATTTAAATTGATAAAATTTTTATTATATTTAAGTAAAATTTGATGAAATTTAAAAAAAAATCTGATAAAATTTCATGAAATGTGTTGAAGTTTCATCAAAATATGATTAAGTTTTAATAAAATCAGATTAAATTTCATCAAAATCTAGTACAATGGTAATATTTAATGACATTTTTTTAGAAAATGTATTAAAATTATATTAAAATCTGATTCAAATTCAATAAAATTGGATTAAATTTTATCAAAATCATAATTCAAAATGTAATGATATTCTTTTTCCTATGAACTGTGTAATTTTAACAAACTTTTGATAAAATCTCATAACAATATGTTGTTCATCAAAATCGGATTCAGATTCAAAAATCTTACAAAAAAGTATAAAACTAGATCAAAATATGAAATAAATTTAATGAAGTCTAATAAAACTTCATAAAAATGTACTGAAGATTCATTAAAATGTGATAAAATTTCAATTAAACCTGGCTAAATTTATTAAAAATGTGTTGAAACTTTATCAAAATCCTAAAAAGTTTTAATAAAATCTGTTGAAATTTCATAAATTTTTTTTTTTTCATAAAATATAAAAATCTGATCCAGTTTCATCAAAAATGTTATCAAAATATAATGAAAACTCAATACTTATGTAATGAAGTTTCATAAAAATTTGTTGAGACTTGATAAAAATCGGAATTTAAAATAAATAAAATCTAATGAAAATTTCATAAAAAAAAATCATTAAAATCTGATCAAATTTCAATAAAACCTGTTCGTCAAAATTTTATAAAATTTCAATATATCACATTAAAAATAAAATGAAATTTTATAAAAATCTGTTGAAATTTAATCAAAATCTGAATAATTTTCAAAAACATTTGAATAAAACTTTTAGTTTTTCGTAAATTTAATGAAATTTTTATTAAATTTCATCAAAGTTTGTTAAAATGTTAGCATTTGTTCAAAAATTTTATTTATTTTTTCAGATTGATGAAATTTATTTAGATTTTAATGAAACTTTAACAAATGTTGATGAAATTTAATCAGATTTTATTGAAAATTATTCAGATTTTGATTAAATTTCTACAAATTTCATTATAAATCATGAGTGTTTAACAGATTTTGATGAAATTTAATCTGACTTTATGGAATTTTTATGATATTTTGATTAAATTTCAACACATTTTTATAAAATTTATGAAAATCTGTTGATACATAGCCACCAAAATAATATTTTGTTGGCTATGGTTGATAGCAAAATGTTCACATACTTTGTGTCTAATACAAAAGTCTATAGAAGAAAAATCTGTTTCCACATGAAAAATCATTTTATTATTTTTCTAGCATACCTAGGTATATGTTGTATATTATGTAATATGTCAGCAGGCGTCTGTTAGACTGGTACAGATGAATGATGTAAGATATTGTATAAACAGCTGTATATATTATATAAATAATCTATATATATATAGTATATTATATACTATTTATATAGGCCACAATAATATATAAGAAATATAATATTATATTTCTTTATTAGGGTGTTCATTTATGAAAAGGTACACTAAATCAAAAAATATGAGGTATATCTTATATATAGTAATATATGTGACCAAAGTCTAATGTTTTTCATATACAACTCAAAAAAATAAGTCAAAATTTCTTTAGAAAATTTCATTTCAATTGTCCAAAGGTAAACCTTGATTTTTTTTTTAAACGCAACTGTAGGTAGTATATATATTCAATCCATCCTAATTTAAAATAAAATACAATAAGAAAAATCATGATAGAATGTCAATATATAAAGAAGTCTATAATATAAAGAAAAATATTTTTCCTCTCACCTCAATAGGTTTGCACAAACACAAATCGTTGTTTCTGTGATGTGGGCTTTTCGGGTCCAGATTGTTCGATAGTCGCGCCAATCACAACAGTAGCGCCAACAAACAATACACCTACAGCCGATACGGCTATCAAAATGGAAAAGAAAGAAACACCATATGGTAAGGCATTTTGTTTTTCCAATTTTTCCTTGTGTGCTTTATATATTTATATAACAATTTGTTTTTATAGAAATATATAAACACACTTATATATATTTCTACTAATTAATAAACAGAATATTTTTCCATAATAATTAATATTTTTATTTAATTTTTCGTTTTATCATTTATACAAATCTAGAGAAAGAATTAGTTTTTCTTTTATTTTATCTTTTAGATTTTTTTTTTTACTTTATTTTCATGATAAAAAAATAATTATTTAACTAAATTTATCCCAAATCTCTGGAAAAAAAATAGTATAATGACAATGGTAATCATGTTAGTGAAAATTTAATTGAAAAAAAAAAATAATCTAACATCTAAAGCATTTTTTTAATTAGAATTTTGTAATTTTCACTGTTTATTTTTTCGTACAAAAAGAAAATTGTTTTTCTTTTCTATAAATTTGAATAATAAAATAGTTTGTGTAAAACTGAACTATATTATCAATTTAATTTTTAATAAATAAAATTACTTTATTAACCCTAGGAGGCATATGTGGGGTACAATAGACCCATAGCGAAGCAGTCTAAATAAGATTGTATACATTGAAATATAATCATATTCTAGGGCAAAAACTGATTTATATATTTATGCAAGTATCATCGATTTTGTTATTTTCCGGAATTTTGTGGAATTTATCCAGAAATACATATGGGTCTAATGGACCCCACAGCTTATGCATTCACGTAGGTAAAATTGCATCCTAATACAAATAAATTAAAATAAAAAAAAATATGCGGAAGAGTATTTTTTAAAATATTATATGGAAAAGGAAAAGCTTATGCGGGATGTTTTTAAATTGAACAGTAAGAGGGACATTTTTTGTAGTATCTTAGATACTTAGGATTTTGTCGGACTTGACGAAAGTAAATATATTTGGTAAAATTATTATTTTTAGACTAAAAAATTATAGATATTTTGATGGTTTACCAGGCTCTTAGCCAAAAAAAATGCATTCATTTAATAAACCGTAAAAAACACGTTAACACTTTTAAAAAAAATTACACTGAATTTAGTGTACTTAATTTGATTGTTTTTTTTTATTTTTTTTAATTATTAAAACTAAAATATGAAGAAACGTAATATTTCTATGTGATATTACAACTTACTGGGTATATATATATAAGTATTAATTTATTTATTTCTATTTTTCGTTTTTCTCTTTTAATTGTGATTTGAAATGAATTGAAACTGTTAGTTGTATAAATATACAGAATAGTCTTCACGCTTTAAAACAATATTTATAAAATATAGAATTTATTTCGGTATTCATTAAAACAAAAAATTCGAAAAAAAACTCCTGCCAAAAAACAAAATCTTAGAAAATAAAGATGGCGACGTAATTCAAGATGGCTATTGAACTGCTTCCATCTTGATTTTGTTTGACTTTTTCCATTTCTATAAATTTTAAAAATTTAAAAGAGAGGTATTATTTAAAAGTAAAATTGCTTTTAGATCGTAATCAAGGGGAAGAGATAGTGAGAATAGTGTGTAGTTGCCACAATTTTTTTTGTAATTTTTTGATACAAACATTTTTGGTTAGAAGACATTTAACCACAAATTTTTGTATCAAAAATAGTACAATTCTAATCGTTCAAACACCTCAATTGGTGTTATGGACGCCATCTTGAATTAAGCTGCCATATTGAAATTTGAAATAAATACCTCTTTTTTGCGGAGTTTGCTCCTATATATTTGTTTTGACTATATTCGTAATTTCAACAACCGTAATTTAAGTCTGAATGGTCGATTTGCAAGGACCATATATGTTTTTGATGCCCTGATTCAGAAAAACTAACACATTTTAGTGTAGGTGTGTTTTTAGTGATCCCTTATATTGGGATTGCAGTTGGGGTTTTGTGTCCCAAGAGTTGAGGGGGCTCCTTTAAATTTAGTTTATCAAAATTATTGCAAAAAAATAGCTTTTAAAGAATGTTTTTCACCAGTATCCGTCGCATCATCGTGTCCTTTACTCCTTCCGATTTTGATAAAATTTTCATAATTTGTTGTTTATCGACATATATTAAATACTCGTATTTTTTAAGCCAATAGGATGGTTTACTTCGGAATTAGAGTGGCTTTAAAAGTTTGAATTTTGTACTTATAGGTATATTTACCATCAGTGGATGGATCTGTCTCAACCTCGTTCGGTTTTGATCAAATTTTCAAAATTCATGAGACCAATATTTTTTAAGCCAATAAGGGTGCCTCTAAAATGTTGTTTTTTGCAGGTTACCATCAGTGAATGGAAATGTCTCAAGCCCCTTTCTAATTTTGATGAAATTTTCAGAATTTCTAGGTTACCAATTTTTTTTTAAAGCCAATAGGATGGCCCACTTTAGAATTAAGATGCCTCTAAAAAATTGCATTTTGTACTATAGGTATATATTTACCAACAGTAGATGGAAATATCTCAACCCCTTCTGATTTTAATGAAATTTTCAGAATTTCTAGGTTAACCAAATTTATTAGACCGTATTTTTCTAATTTAATAGAATGGTCAGTTTCAGAATTAGGAAACCTTTGAATATATGAATTTTATATTAGTTTTATCATTAATTAGACTGACCTGTCTAAAAGGACAGAGGGTGCTTCTATACAACATTTTTTCAAAATATGAGTTAGTTAATAGAGAAAATTAGACGACAGCTATCAACCTTAAGGTGTAGCATCCCAGTTTTGCTGAGTGCACCCGAGCCGATTGATATTTATAAAATACTAAAGTTGTAGAGAACTTAGAAAATGTTAAAGTTATGACAGACTTTATATACAAGGACCATTTTCAATTCATTATAAAATATCACATTTAACAAAAAGGACGAATTTTTTTTTTAATCTAAAAAAATATTAATTTTAATTTTCCATAAATATAATTCGATGTGTAATTTTACTTTATTTTTTTTATTTTTGTACAACCAAAACAAAAATTGTATCAATTTTTATAGAAAATTCAAATAAAGATTCAATCAGCACATTAACAATGGTCATCATATTAGTGGTTATCGTCAAATGTGTCTTCATTAGTTTTGCATTAATGGCCGTTTGCTACAGGTAGAGTGTAATAAAATAAATGATTGAAGAAAACTGTGTTGTTACAACAATTCATTATTATCAGCAACCAAAATTAATCAATTTGGTTTTACCAATTTTATCGCTGTTTTTGTATATATACATAATTGTATCTATAAAGTATCAAAAAAAATGTCATCAACAAAAATTTTAAAATAGAACAACAACACCAATCAATATAACATTATTATTATTATGTATAAAGTGCAATTTTAATTTACTTGAAACATAAAATTAAGCATAAATATTGTCGTCTGGCTCTATAGATATGTGTCCCATTTCCATATATAAAATGCATAACAATATAAAAGACCACAAATTTACATTGTAATAAACACATAGACCAAACGACAAATACCGCATCGTGCGTCGTTATTGTCGTCCGTGATGATAATGGTGTTGTTGATTTAGATTTTCATTGTTTTTGACCGAATTTTCCTCATTTTCCTCATTTTATTTGTACTAACTATATATGTACTACGTTAACTATATATAAAATATTGAGCTTTGATTGTATATTTGATTTGAATTTTGTATATATAAATGTACACACAAAATGTCCATATATATAGAATTGTGTATGTTTGTATTTATATATGACGTATGCGAGTGTGTTGTGTGTGTGTGTGCAGAGCAATGTTAAACTGGAAAATTTAAATATTAATAATTTGTGCCATATATATGAAGTCATTAAAATTTAATTGATGCCATAAATAATAATCAGCTTTAGATAATCAGAGCTTTTTTGTGCCAATACTATATAAATGATTACATAATTAATTAAAATTTAATTTGTGGTTTAAACGGGAGGAAAAAACTGACTATTTTTTAAGCTTTTAATTAATCATTTAATGCACCAAAAATCGATTTTTCTACATAATTTATGTAAATTGCATAAGAAAAAGAATTGAATTTTCTCCTTTTGTCAATTATATTTAAATATAATTGGTCTATTTTGAATGTTTGACTATTTTGAATTATTTTGAATTATTTTGAATTATTTTCAACTTTTTTGAAATATTTTGAATAATTTTTAACTATTTAAAGGTATTTTGAAATATTTTGGATTATATTTTCAACTATTTTAAACAATTTTAATTTTTTTTATAATATTTTAAATTATTGTGAATTATTTTGAATTCTTTTCAACTTTTTTAAAATATTTTGAATAATTTTGAATTATTTTTAACTATTTTGAAATATTTTGAACTATTTTGAATTATTTTAAATTATTTTCAACTATTTTAAACTATTTTGAATTATATTGGATTATATTTTAAATTATTTTAAATTATTTTCATCTTTTTTGAAATATTTTGAATAATTTTGAATTATTTTTAACTATTTAAAGATATTTTGAAATATTTTGGATTATATTTTGAATTATTTTGAATTATTTTGAATTATTTTGAATTATTTTGAATTATTTTGAATTATTTTGAATTATTTTG
>JANSTW010046101.1:0-13425 GCA_027564275.1 Diadocidia ferruginosa
GCTATTCTCAAATAAATTAGTGGGTCGGCTTGGGCAAAGCGTACCTCTTACTTCATGGATTATTTGTTTTTACAAAATAGATAGTTTTTCCTAAAGTTAACAAAATGTTTCAAGGCTGGGCAAAGAAAGGTACGCTTTGCCTAAGCCGATCCACTAATTTATTTGAGAATAGCTTTATACTTTGAATTAGACCGATTAGCCTGTTTTAAAATAATAACAACATAAAAAATTAATTTGAATATTTTGATTAAATAAATAAAATATTAAACAATATTTATTATCATTATGTTCTATTTTCAAGGGGTATTCAATTTGAACTCTCGGTCTGACCGGGTATCTTTACAATATTTGTTCTCAAGAAAATACTTCTTGTGTCTTAAATTCTTTTAAAAGAAAAAAAAAGAAAGAAGGTGTTTTTTCGTCGAAAGGGGCCCGTTCATCGATGATACTTGAAACCGTTATATATTTTGATCGCAACGATCATAAATTTGTAATCTAAATCTACTACAAATTTCTGAACTGAATCGCTATATTTTTCGATTTAATAAAAATGTATTTCTTATCTGTATTTGTTGGCGTTACAATAAATGATAACAACTATATAGTATATTCGACCTTATCACCAAAATATCAACAAGTACTACCCATTGAAAGTATTAACAGAAAATACCAATTTTATATATAAGGCTATTAAAATATATTTGCCTTTCTTTCATTAAGAGTGCTCACTAGTAAAGCAAAGGTACCCCGAACTCAAATAACTTCTAAATTATTAGACTTTTTTCTGGCATTTTTTTATAGTAAGTTAACAATGAACAAAACTCAGAGTTAAGCGTAAAACATTTTTATATAAATGTTGTTATTTTGTCAACTAAGCTCATGTAAAACTTGAACCGGAGAGCTCAATTACAAAGTAATACATTTTTTTTGTATTTCAACATTCTCTCAAAAAAAACAATTACTTCATTGCGTAAACTACCTGTAATTTCTGAGAGCAATCTTCGTCAGCAGCACAAAGGCTGAATAACATCATTACACTCAATAATCATATGTTTTGAAATATTGTTGAAATACCTTATATACGTTATATTTGACATTGCAGTACAAGCGAATAATATATACAAATTAATTTAAATTAAATTTTACATACAAAAAAAATCAAAAACAAAAAGGAATTTCGAAAATTTTCATTATAGTTAGTTCATTATATACACGAAAGAAATGAACTTCTATATCCCAGCCTTAAGTTTATATTTTTTTATTCTTAAAATATGATAACAAGTTATCGCTCATCTCTTAAGATTTTATTATTTTATATTCATTTTTATTATGTAATATTATTCAATTTATATAATATATTAGGATGGGTCGAATAAATTAATTTATTTCCGTTTATATAAAAATTAAAAAAAAATTTGAAGTTCAATTATAATATGTTCGTTATAAATTTTCAACTTCCATTTAATTCAATTCGGCGCGAGAAAGTTGTCTATCAAACGCTTCTTGTTTGCGAGAATGAAAATTTGAAAGGTAAGACCCAAGAATAGATAAATATTTACCAAATCTTATAAAAGAATATCAAACACGATCAAATCTTATCACATATGATGAAATCTGCTATCAAATTATAACAAATCTGATAAAATACGATTAAGTAAATCTGATCAAATCTTACCGGCTAGTTGTAAAAATTTGACCAACTGCGATCCTATCTCATAAAATTAAATCAAATATTCACCAATCCTATCACAGATAAGTAAATATCATCAAATTTGCTATGAAATTTTGACAAATTTGATAAAATATGATCCAATATCATTAAATATTGTTAAGTATCAATTCTGCCGTCACTACTTAAGAAATTTGAGTAAATTAATCAAATTTAAAAAAAAATTGTTAAATATGATCAAGTCTGATCCCAATACCTAACAAATTTGATAAAATATGATCAATTTTGATGTGAAATCTGATAAAATATGATCAAATATTATTAAATATTGTTAAATATGATCAAATCTGCCGTCACTTCCAAACATATCTGAATAAATATGATCGAATTTAATAAAATATTGTTAAATATGATCAAAACTGCTATTAAATTTTAACAAATCTGATAAAGTTTGATCAAATTATCATGAAATATGATCAAGTTGCTATCGCAATACCTAATACAAATTTGATAAAATATGTTCAAATTTTACCAAATCTGATAAAGTATGATCGCAAATTATCATTAAATATGATCAAGTCTGCTATCGTAATACATAACAAATTTGATAAAATATATGATCAAATATAATGAAATATGATCAAATGTAATTAAATATGATCAAATCTACTATAAAATTTTACCAAATCTGATAAAGTATGATCAATAATATAATTAAAATTTGTTCAATATGATCATGTCGTCTGCTATCGATACCTAAAGATTTTTATAAACAATTAATGATTAGTTATCAAATATCATGAAATATGATCAAATACCATGAAATATGATCAAATATCATAAAATATGACCAAACATTATCAAATATGATCAAATCCTACTATGCAATTTTACCAAATCTGATAAAGTATGATCAATAATATAATTAAAATTTGTTTAATATGATCATGTCGTCTGCTATCGATACCTAACACATTTTATAAACAATTAATTAGTTATCAAATATCATGAAATATGATCAAATATCATGACATATGACCAAACATTATCAAATATGATCAAATCTACTATGCAATTTTACCAAATCTGATAAAGTATGATCAATAATATAATTAAACATTGTTCAATATGATCATGTATGTCGTCTGCTATCAATACCTAACAAATTTGATAAACAATTATCAAATATCATGAGATATGATCAAATATTGTGAAATATGATCAAATATCATTAAAAATTGTTAAATGTATGATCAATAATATTATAAAATATGATCAAATCTGCTATGAAATTTTAACAAATATGATCAAATATGAAATATGATCAAATATGAAATATGATCAAATATGAAATATGATCAAATATAATTAAAAATGGTTAAATTTATGATCAATAATATTATCAAATATGATTAAATCTGCTATGAAATTTTAACCAATATGATCAAATATCATAAAATATGACCAAATCTGTATATTGCTGTATGCTCTTTCTTCAAGCTTCTAACCGAATACCTATACTATATACTTGTGTTATGTTTATAAAATATTGTCATCGACGAACAAAAATTTATATCTAAATTTATAATTAAGTATATTAAGTAAGTCTATTTCGATCAGAATGCGAAACGTTTCAATTAAAATAAATATTTAGTAGCTTGATGATACGCGGAGTGCATATATATATATATAGCAAAGACGATACGTATACTTAAAGTGAATATTTTATTGAATAATATTATTATCATTTTAGAATAATAAAATAATAAAAAGTAAACAATATTTCATTTAGAGGTGACACTCAAGAGTTTTATTAACATAACATTTATTGTAAAATACTGCTTCTTGATAGCTGCGAGGAGAAACATTTCAATATTATAATATGTCTAAGGATAATTTAACGGCTGTCCTTTATGGAATTGAAGATTTAAAATTGGTAACTATTAAATCATTTAAAAATAAATAAATAGTTTTATTGTATCTGGTATGCAAATTATAATTTACACAGGAACAACGTCCAATTCCCGAAATTAAAGACCATGAAGTACTATTGGAGATGGATAGTGTTGGCATTTGCGGTTCAGACGTACACTATTTGGCCAAAGGTAGAATTGGTGATTTTATATTGACAAAACCCATGATTATCGGTCATGAGGCGGCCGGTGTTGTTGTTAAGGTTAGTATAAGGCACAATTTTCTTTAAGATTAATCAATAAGTGGCCTATTTACAGCTAGGCAAAACTGTAAAGAATCTAAAAGTTGGTGATCGTGTTGCCATCGAACCGGGTGTACCTTGTCGTATATGTGATTTGTGTAAAAATGGCAAATATAACCTATGTCCAGAGATGGTATTTTGTGCAACTCCACCATACGATGGAAACCTTACGAAATTCTATGCTCATGCAGCAGATTTTTGCTTCAAAATTCCCGATCATATGACAATGGAAGAGGGAGCCCTGCTTGAACCACTGTCAGTTGGTGTGCACGCATGTCGACGTGCTGGAGTCGGGTTGGGATCGCAAGTTCTAATTTTAGGTGCTGGACCGATTGGTTTAGTTACACTGCTAACAGCCAAGTCAATGGGTGCAACAAATATTGCAATTACTGATATTGTACCGTCAAGATTGGAAGTGGCCAAGTCATTGGGTGCTAATCATACGTTCCTGATTGAAAAGGGAGTTAACGAAAAGGAAAATGTTAAGAGGATTCACAAACTAATGGATTCTGAGCCAGATAAAACAATCGATTGCAGTGGAGCTGAGGCTACTGCACGATTAGCTATTTTGGTCACGAAATCTGGCGGTTGTGTGGTTTTAGTTGGTATGGGAGCAGCTGAGTCAACATTGCCACTAGTGGATGGTTTAATTCGTGAGGTTGACATTCGAGGAGTGTTTCGGTATTGCAACGATTATCCGGCTGCTTTAGCACTTGTGGCTAGCGGAGGTATTGATATTAAGAAGCTCATTACTCATCACTATGACATTACCGATACGGCTGGTGCCTTTGCAACGGCCAGAGACAGTGCTAGCGGAGCAATTAAAGTAATGATTCATTGTCAACCGAGAAATAAAAATAATCCAAAGCCTTTGTAATAGACTTATTGATTTTGTACAAATAATTAAAGATTTATTCAATAGCAAAACCGTTTTTTATTTTTGCGAATTCAACAATAATAATTTTAAGACGTTAGCTTCTATACTATCTTAGGTGTTTGCAATCGATTTTTAACTGACTTTCTGACTAGCGATAAATAATTGAAACTTTTAGCAATGATACAGACTTTTGAGCAGAGTACCTGTTTCTGCTTATCCACCATAAGTGCGATATTATGGAAAAAGCTTTGACTCTTGTTGACAAAATGGTCTGTTGATTGTGGACTATCTATTTCAACCCCGAAAAGATCAATCTAGTGCTTTTCACGACAAAAACTTTTCCTCCTAAATTAAGAGATTCCAAGCTAAATTTACCTCCCAAAACTACGTAACTGGGTCTACAACAACAATAATGCTTTTTTTGAAACTTTTGGCGTCCAAAGAAAAATGATCGAAATTTGCTCCATCGCCTTTGTGTATAAAGAATATGATGAATGAGGATAAAGATTTTTATATAAAGAAATATATTTAAAAAAAATCAAATTCTATTTTTAAGGACACGATTTTACTGCTAGCAGCTTCACAAATCCACTTTAGGTTTTTTGCTAGCACTTTCCTGCTGCGTTTCGATTTTATCAAAGTTTTCATAATTCTTTTCAAAATATTCAAATAATGCGTCCATACAAGCCCATGAGGTCCATTCGTGCTTTTTATGTCCGGCCGAGTAACGTGGAATGTCAGTGCCGGCATCAGTAGACGCGCCTAAAGATGTGTCCAGTGGTTTGGATGAGGTGACCCAATTTCGACCAATCTAAAATCGAAACTGTTTAATATATCTTGATAAATAATTGCATACTGTTACTTTCTGAAGATGCGCTTGCAAATCATCATTTTTCCTCTGCCGTCCATGAACCGAATCGGTAAATCCGAGAGCAAACACTTTTTCTTGAAAATATTTTGCATTTTTATCGGCTAAGCTCATAGCCACAACGCCACCATAGCTATGTGCAACAATTGCTATGCTTTGCGGCTTTGCTGGAAGTACAACCTGTTGCCACAACGAATCGGCATGCTCAACTGGTGACCCATGACCAGGAATTGGTTTATTTTGACGATAATTATCATTGGTATTGGTTACAAGAATATCGTAGCCCAACTCAATGCCCTTCTTTATGTAGGCCAATTGAGTGCCATGATTCAGGGATTGATTTATAATTAGACTAAAAAAAATAATTAAAACCCATCTTTAACAATATTTTTGTCTACTTCACCTTCTTGCCCATTGTCCGGCCCGTACTACACCACTTCCATGAATCAGAATTAGCAATTTTTTCGAATCGCTTAAATCAGCTTTATTGGCAAAATAAAATGTTGCCTTATTTTCGGCTAAACTCGAGGGTATCTGAATTTTATGCATTCCATTTTTCACTAACAACTCGTAAACATGCTCGGTGATAACATCACCCAATGCCTCATAGTGCCGTTGATTGTGACTTTGATCATCGCTAACATTAAATTCAAATCCTTTATCGCCAGGTTCTTTGGTCGTTGGATCCAATTGTCTGAGTTGTCCATCTGGAAAAAATGTTTATTTTTAGAAAATTCTTATCAAATTATTTGTCAAGGTTTCGAACATTTCTTATCTTATTTAGCGTTGCTAAAAAAAGGCGCGAAAATGAACGAAATAGGCACTCGCCTTTCTTATTTTAATCCAGATTTTTTACTAACTATTCTGAATTTCTCTAAAACTATTACCTTCATTGAATCCATATCCAAACTCAGCCAATGTTTTGGGAAATTCCGACGATTTGCTGGAACTCGACATTATTGCATTTGTGAAAATCTGAAAATTGTTTAGCCATAAAATAATTAGAAAATTATTGTGGTAATTTCGCATAGTCGGAAGCTCTCTATAAACTACAAACCTTCTTTTGTACAAAAGCCGGCAACAAAGATTTTAGCCAATTTTTTGACAAAAACATAATACAAAAATTAGAAGTGTTTATTTTTAGCACAACAAAACAAGACAAAAATACTCAAAATAATAGACAAAAATAAATTTGAGTGGTTTTTTGCGCGCTCGTTTTCACTCAACTGTCAAATGTATTGAGTGCGGAGGGGAAGTGTTTTGTTTATGTCGCGAATGAAGGTTCTGTCTTCTGGGGTTTTTGTTGTCCTAATAATAAAATTCCTGCGATATAACATAAATTATTAATCAAATAAAAAATGGATGATCCTTTGCGTCCAACAACGGTTCCTCTATCGGCCGAAACAATATTATGGTTTGAATTTCTCTTGGATCCGTCGCTGCTTACTGCCCATTTGGCCAAAGAGCACTTAGGTATAACTAATTGTACATTTCTTAATATTGATCTTTAATTATATAATATTCTTCCTCGTACACACTATAAGCCATTCCAACACCAGTCGAACTAATCTCACAATTCCTGTCAATTGGTCCTGAGACACAGTCATGTCAAGTCGACCTCATCTCACCGCAAGTAACAGATCAGCCACAGCTAGAACCTAGCACTGCTAGCGGTTCCGTCTACAATACCTACAATAGTACTAGCGGTGATAGTCTAAACATTGGTCGCAAAAAACTGGCACTAAAAGTTCTAGGTCTTAAGGTTGCATCCTATTTAAAATGGAATTTGGGTAAGTTAAAGCGGGCAGAGTTCAGAGTTTTTGAATTAATTGGGTTTTTTGCAGAAATCCTGGAGAAAAATCTGCCTCTACAAAAGCAAATACAACTTTTAAGTGATTTATGTAGTGTAACGTCGGGAAAATTGGTCATTTTACCACTTTCCATGGCGCACGAACGTCAGTTGGGTCCGGATGGTTCGCAGAAGGCATTTAATTTTGCCCTAACCATGTACCATCGTTGGTTGTTACGTGCACAAGTACTCAAAGAGTTACCAGCCCGTGCCATTAAACCGGGCTTTAATCATATGTATGACAAAAATACCCAGTCTTTCGTTTGTACTAAATTCTTTATTCTAGTCTAGCGACACAAGAGCAAGCCAATTCATTTCGTGATGAAATGTTTGTGGCCTCATTGGAACCGTTTACCCAGACCAGTATTGATTTTTTAACACAAATTTGCAAAAATGATGATGATGAATTTGTCATTCTCACCTACGAATCATTCGTTCCGCTCTACTCAAATTCCCGCCAGATCGGTCAGAACTTCCAAGCGGCCAAACCAATTTCGAGAATTGAATTGAAAACACAAATTTTCTTTGATTTGTGTACTTTCTACATTCATGTGAAGAAATACGATTTGGCCCGAGAAAATGCGTTGGCTTGTCGTAACCATTTGGCTTTGTTGAAGTTGGAATATCAGTCAAAGGGACAGTTTGAATTCTGTGTTCTCAATGAAGATGAACTGTTTGGCTGTATGCTGGCTTGTGGAGTGGCCGATCAAAAAGTATCGTTGCTACATCGTATGAGTGAATCAATATTACAGAAATATGCCGTTAGTGATTTTAATTATTTAATTATTTTATTTAATTCAACATATTTTCAGAATATTACAGCCATTCTTGAATTGGATAACATAAGCAATGAAATTCCGTCAGTAAATCGACGCATATTGGAGTTGGACATAGAAGGCAATATATCGAGCCGAACAATGGACTTGCAAAGAGATCTATTGGTTCAAGTGGGCGCTATGAATGCTATAAAATTTGCCCTCTACGAAGACGATTCATTTTCGTATATTTATTACTTTGAACGATTTAAACACGATGCGAACTGTGTGGAGAAATTAGTCGATGCTGCCGCCTCTATAATACAGCGAATTTCCCTGGATAAACAGGCACTGTTAAAGCAATACTTCGTAAATATGTTATCGTCCGATTGTGATTCAAAAGCAGACGAGCAATTTCTATTAAATCGAGAAACATTGATACAAAAATTAACTCTATTTTCGGCCAATGAAATAGCCGACTTCAAGCAACAACATAAGCAGGAAGAAAATCGTTTATTAAAATTGGCCAAATTGCCTGATTGGAAAATAAATGAATCCAGAAGTACGGTTTTCAAACAACTACATTTATCGACTACCTAGGTTCAATACCTTGAATCATCCAAAAATCAATGAAATTTTTTAAATATTATAGAACGATGTTTCATCATGTTTTACATAAGATTACAAATAGGATTCCGAAAAAAGTGGTTGATTCGGGGTATTGCACCTAGGCAGTCGATATATTTTCACAATAATAATTTTTGCTTAAAAATAAATTGTAGATGCTCGCCTAAATTTCGGACTCACAAAGCGACAGTTGATTGATTGTTATACGGCCAGTCAAGTACGTTTATTACTCGTTAAGCTGGCCAGTACAAATCCTCCAAAACCGCTGTGGACCATTAATCCCAGTTGGATAGTTCCGATACCGCTGCATTCGGTTATTATGTCTTTACAGCGAGGTTTTCTACAAGACTTTGCCTATATCTTGGTTGGCAAAGCCAAAGAAATGGCAGCAAAAAATGTAATAATCGATTTTATATTCTCAAATATCTTCTAATTTTATGACATTTTTTTTATTAAGGATTACAATGCGGCCATTTCAATGTTAAATGTTGTAAAATCGGAAACACAACGTCCCGACATACAAAACATACCGGCCATCATAAAATTGGGCAAATTAATCGATTGGGAAATTTTGCTCATTCAAATTCATCATACTCTGGAGGATTGGCCACGTACACGGTACGATAATCAAATTCTCGTTGCTAAATGCAAGCAATGCTTACAATCGATTCAAAATGGTGACAACGTACTGCCTCGCATGGAAGTTCTGGATCACTGTGCCTCAATGCTGCTGAACTTAAATGAATTAAGTACGTTGTTTGTGATCGGTGACAAACGTTTTCCGTCATTGGAAATGTGTTCGGCTTTTGCGAGTACATTGATCGATGTAGAAAATTCGAAAGGCAAAAATAAAGTATTTCGAGAAGTTTGGGAATTAATATTGCCAATATTTTTGGCATCAAAACGTGGTACACCCATGCGGGATTCACCGACAATAACGGTTAGCACAAATTTGACTCCATTTTTGAGGCGGCTTCGCAGTGTTCCGGCCATAACAATTGTCTTATCGTTGCTCAGTCGCCTATATAACATAATAAAAGATGACTCAAATTTGGAAATATGCACAGACTATTTGCAGCTATGGCCCTCAAGTATAAGCAAGTAAGAACGAAGTCCTTTCCTACCTGCAAATATAAGTACACTTTTAATACGCAGGCTCTCGCCCAATTTTTGTTTTATTATTTTTAGTAATGAAACATTTATTTAATTTACAATATACGTTTCGTTAATGTTTTTTAACATCTTCAGTATCCTTAATTTACAATTTTTTCTTTTAATAATTTTACTTCTCTTCCACCAATAGTTCCCCGAAAAGTAAATTTCGCTAAACAACAATTCCCCGATAAAAAAACGAAAATGTTTGAATTATTTAAATTTTAAAAAACTTATTGCAATTATATTCAAAACGGGAATTTACTTTTCGAAGAATTGTATTTTAATTTATATGAAAATTATTTTCAAATGTTTAAATATTTTTATCTTCAGTATCTCAGCCTACAGCAGTCGTGTCGTTTCCGAAACACTGTACAATTTATTGCAGCAAGCACTTTCATTCTATCCACAACACATCCCATGGATTCGACTGAAGGGAGAGCTCGAGTTTGGTAGGAATATTCTTTCTTTTTTTAAATTTATTAATATTTAAAATTTTTTTTTTAGTAAACGATAACAAAGAAGCGGCAATGTCATTGTATGTGAATGTGTTAATAACCGGAAGTGAATATTGTACGTCGCATCTGCAACGGCCCATCATCGACGATCACATTGTTAAGCGAATGATCAAATGTTCGCTAAGTATGGGCTGTAATATGCAGGCGGCTATTTTGTGTCAAGTAAACATATTAAAATAAACGTTGCAAATTTAAATTAACATATATTTGAATATTTATAGTTTTTGGAAGACGTTGATTATACGCTGGCATTCAAAAGTGTTTCGGACAAAACAGTTTTTAAAAATTTCTCTGATGGAATGGATGCATATTTTAATTGTATTTGGGATCCAACCCTACTGGAATTCATTATCCAGCAGCATGGTAAAAAGAATGAGCATAAGCGAAAGCAGCAGGCGGTAAGTGTACCCATTTTTTTTTGTATATCCAACAATAATATGAATAATTGGACAAACAATTATTTCATTTTAAAACCTAAACCTAAAGTTTTTTTTTATTTAAAATCATTGATATGAAAATTTAATTATTTCACAGATTGCAATAATGGGACAATTGGAATTAAATGCCAACAATAATGATGAGATAAAACGAGAAGCTGCATCAATACGACGAACGCGTTTTCTACGAGCTCTGGCCAAACAATATTTATTGCAATAAAATTTGAAAAGCGATTATTAAGTTAAATAATAAAATTTCGTAAAATAATTTCGCTTTAAACCTGAGTTATAATCACGCGGCATGCTAGATTTGCAGTACATTACATTTGATTTTTCTTATGTGATTTGTTTTGTAGCAGTACATTATATTTTGATTATAACTGGTTTCCTATGTTTTCATATATTTCTACTGCTAATGTACGCTGCATCTACGCTTTATCGCGTGATTATAACTCAGGCTTTGAATGTTTTATTTTTTTTAATTAAATCCAATATTTTATTTTAAAATTTCCTATGGGTGATTTTTGCACTTTTTTGCTGCTCTAGAGACTGCTCGCTACTGACTTACTATAATTTCAAACATTTACAATTACAAGATTCTTGACTTGGTACTTGGTAGATATATAGGAGACATTATATTGCATTACTTTTATATGAAATTATAGAACATTGCATACGCACTTTAATAATAATTATATGCGAGCGTGATCGCGAGACTAAGGGGAATTTATATGGAATCTAATTTTAGATTTCAAAAAAATAAAGATTTTCTTTTGGAGTCCCACTAATAAAGTGTCTTATTTTCTTTTATTTTACGTTTATACTTTTTGTTTTATACTTTCTTTCTACTAAAAAATATTTTCAATTTAGTATACCGACGTAAGCGAATAGTGTAAGACACGTAATAGAAATAGAGGACGTCGTGCGTCGCGATGCTGTGCTATAGTTATACCCCATATATAAATACATTGTGCTGCGATACAGGGAAAATGTTTGTGAAAATGTGTGAAAAAAATAAGTTTATTAAACCGATTTGCTTAATTGAAACTATAAGTCTTTTAATTAAATAGGACTGTATATGAAAAATTATATAATATTATAAACCTCATATTTATATTTAAATAAAATATTTAAAAAAAAATCCAATTTTTACGTTAAATTGTGAAATAATTTTTGTAAAACGAAACATGTGCTATACACATATAGATAAAAAGGATTATGCATTTGTCTATATATAACGAAGCTTTATCGATGGACTATATTTAGCCTTACTTGAACAAGGTATAATTAAACTTACTTTTGGAATCATACATTTTTATTAGTGTCACGTGCATATTATAACGTGCTTTATTGAAGAAATATATTTAAAATAGAACATCAATAAATTGACTTTAAAGTTTAAACACTGAAAATTCCAGAAAAAGGCCAATGTAAAATGTATATATCAGTGGGTCCCTGGAGAAAGATTGTAACGTCCAAAAGTTGATTTTAAAGAAAATCGATTTAAAGTTTTTGTTTTCCATAAGCCGCTATACATTTTTTTTGTAAAATCCGAGGTAAAATCAATTTGGCTAATATAAAAATGAATTTTACTCAGTATATGTAGTTTGATACTGGGAATTCAAATCTGGTAATAACTCAGAAGTATGGTAATAGTGCACTTAAAATCTTTTTCCAGGGATCCACTGAAATATGTTTCGTTTTTGTAGAAGAAAATCTAAAATTATGTTACGATAAATTTCGTTAATAATAAAATAAATGACGTAGCAATCAATGGGTTAATGTATATAATATACCTATACCTCTATTATAAAGTAACGTACGTAACATCAGAGCTATTAAATATTTTTATTAGAGCTGGGTCCTAAAGGTATATGTTATGCATATTAATTTTTTTTCTTTGCGAATCAACATCCCTTCAATCCTGTTAAAAGTTTACATTTAAATCGTTTACATTTTCTTCAGAAACTTTAAATTTATAGCCGTCACGCACATAACAAATAAAATAGACAAATAAATTTGCATACAACTATTTATATGTAAATCTAAAAAAAATAAGCTTAAGCATCAAATTATTTTTTAAGAACTTGCCACATTTTAGTATTAAGAAGTTACTTAGTAGTTTTTTTACAACTAAGTTTAGGTAACGCACATAACCGTCACGTACACAAAAAATATTTATATACCTGGTAGCTACTAAAATTCGAAAAAAGTATCTTGGGTTTAGTATGAATTTAAAAGAAATTCTTGAAAATTTATAAAAATTTTAAGAAAATCTTAAATTTTCATGATTTTATTAAAAATAAAGTGAACTTGCGTTGAGGTGATCATCATCATCATCGTGTCCTTTACTCCAAAGCGAGGGAGCATACGGATTTTACCATTTTTTCTATCTGATTGAGGTGATCACATTTTACTTATGACAGTTTATTTTTCTATAAATACAATTCAATTCAAT
>JANSTW010046112.1:0-13423 GCA_027564275.1 Diadocidia ferruginosa
GTGGTAGAGCGTTCGCTTTGCATGTGAAAGGCCCCGGGTTCGATCCCCGGCATCTCCAATTTTTTTTTATCTTTTTTTTTTATTTTAAAAAAACTTTTTTTTGTTTTAAATTAAAAAAAAAAATTAATTTGTCCTCTTCTACATAATTAAATAATATACATTAAAACTAAAGTACATTTACCAATATTAATTTTTTGTATTTTTTAATTTTTTTTAAATTAGTTTTTTTTATTTATTAGGTTTATTTAAAAAAAATAATTAAAATTATTTCGATACAAATATTAATTTGTAACGACGCACGTGCAAAATCAATAATATTCTATCCGTTTATTCATCAACAAATTTAATATTATTGATGTCTTTGTTGATTCATCGATTGCATTTGTTGGTGTTGCTGCTGTTGTTGCAGTTGTTGCTGTTGAAATTGATGCTGTTGTTGCATTAATTGTTGTTGTTGTTGATTTTGTGGTTGCATCATTTGTTGTTGTTGTTGTTGCTGTAACATTTGTTGTTGTTGGGGCATTTGCTGTTGCATTTGTTGAGGTTGTTGCATTTGTTGTTGCTGTTGTTGTAACAGTTGCTGATGTTGTTGCTGTTGTAATAATTGTTGCTGTTGCTGTTGCAATTGCTGTTGTTGTTGTTGTTGCTGTTGTTGTTGTTGTTGTTGTTGCTGTTGTTGTTGCTGTTGTTGTTGCTGCTGTTGTTGTTGCATTGCATTTGGTTGTAATTGAGATTGTTGCTGCATTGTTTGTTGTTGTTGCAGCTGTTGCTGTTGTACCTGTTGCTGAGGTTGAGTTTGTTGTGGAGGTTGCTGCTGTTGTTGTTGCTGCGGAGATTGTTGTGGTTGAAGTGTCTGTTGAGGCTGCTGTTGTGGAGCGGTAACGGGTGCTTGTTGTTGCTGTGCAGGTTGTGCTGCAACTAAAGCTTTCGCAACCGCCTCATCTCTGAAAATAAATAAATATAAAGTGTACGCTCTACAATACAAGGATGGATATATCTAAGAATTTACCCGACTGCTGCACCACTGCCACCACTGTTTTCCGTTGCAATTTCCTCAACATTCAAATGAGTTATGAATCGTAAACGCATTTGCAAAGCTGGCCGTAATCGTCGAATTATCGTTTCGGATTCAACTTTTAACATATCGCCAACGAACATATATTTGATGTGATATCTGAAAGAATTTTATTTAGCTACGAATTGTATTAAATTTTAATTCTTACAATAAATCACAAATTGGATCCATAAACTGCAGTGGTGAAGAACCATGTTTCTTGTCCACTTGTTCCAACAGTTCGTACAGCAATGTGGTGATTTCGTATCCAACGCGCGGTCGTTCTTGGTCTAAACGAAGCATAAATGGTCCGAACAGATGACACAAATAAATTAGTTGATGCTCATTATGAACAAACGGTTTTAGTTTTTCTTTTATGTAACTGCAAAAAATAAATTGTAAGATTTGTAAGTTTTAACAGAACGCAAAAACTTACTCTGCCAACGTAGCGATTTGTCCAATGCTTGAGTGATGCAGAATCGATTGACTAATAGCCAACAATAAGACGTAATTCTTCTCAAGCATTGCTTCCTTTACCGTCTTAAAATTAAACATTTCAAACGGTGAATAACGATAGGCCCAATCGACCATTTTCGGTGAGGTTATGGCCTCGTGTAATCGATCGTACATAATGCTCCAGTAGGCTTCGGGCAGTGCAGCCATTAAAATACCAACAGCATTTATCCAACTGTGGATTTCTTCTTGTGGGATGACTGTATAACCTTTTATGATCACATCAATTATTGAATCGGCCACCACTTGCGGGCCAACCGGCAAACTTAACAGCTCTACACATGTCACATACAAGGCATGAGCCGGTGCATTGGGAAATTCATTGAAACGCCAATCAGTCAAATAGAATATCGCCTTACCACTTATGGCTACAATATAGAAATATTAAAAAATGCAAAACAACTTTCCAGGCCTCCCACGCGCATTTAGAAATTTTTATTAAGGAATTTGGGAGATTTTAATCAAAAATTTTGGAGACAATTTTAGCATTTTTTTTTTGAAAATTTTGGAAATTTATGAGAAGTGGGAAGCCTACAATTCGCATTTCAACCACTTACTATCGATGAAACGCCGCATCAACGATATATAATATGACAGCTCTGGTATCCACAGAGTTTCGCTATCTGGTTTTTGAATATACAATTGATATTGCTCGGTTAGAGCCCAAGTTGTTGGTCGCAATTCGGACAATGCCCCCGTCACAGCTGCCACCAAACGTTTCTTTAGCGGTGGACGTTCACGCAATTTACGTTCATAAAAATGTAATGTGTTATACAAATAGGTTATCGGACGATCTAAAAAAAACAAAATAACTTTTTTTCCCAAAACTAAATACGAAAAACTGACCATGAAACTTATACAAACAGCCCAAGTGTTCCAAAATAATTTCCAACGTTTTGTTAACACTGCTGATGGGCACCTCCAAAAATCGATGTATTACAATGTCCAGCACGGGCAAAAATCTCAAACAAACATTGCCGAAATAGACGGGCAACGAGGCAGGATGTGAGACCGATTCGTCGGGAGTGAACTTCTCGCGATATTTCTGATGGAAAGCCAGGTGTTTTTCGTGCCTGCCAGAATAATCGATTTAGATCAAAAAACAAAACTTGAACTTACAATAACATTAATTTACCAATTATTCTGTTTCCAATGATCGGGTGAATTGTCTTTGACAAATTCCTGAACACGATTACGAAATTCATGCGTTTTCAACAACAACAATTGTATTATGAAAAAACATACTTGAGCCTCGTTTCCCTCGTGCGTACGAAGAGCCTTTTAATAGTAGATTGAATTGAATTAATTAGTTTTTTTATCAGGAGGAAACCAATTCATGGGACAAGGGAATCAAAGAAATCAAAAATCATTTTCTTTCTATCAATTCGAAATGATTTTTTTTTTAATTAGGATGGAGTGAAAATTAATATTTCTTCAATTTTGAAAACGCTGAGGGTGGAACAGATGGAAAATAAAAAATAAATTGTCAAACATAAGAGGGTTGCAACGCAACGACTTGATATTAAAGTAAAAAAATTTTTTTTTAGTTTTCCACCTTTTCCGCCCCACCACGCGTTAGGCGAAATTAAATAAATATTTATAATATTATCTCCATGCTAATAAATAAATCAGCAAGTCGTCTAAATTTGTACGTATATTTCGATAAATTTGAAGAAAAAATTGTTACTTCTGAGAAAAAGGCATAGACTCTATTAACCTTAACTTACCAAACATAGAACCAACCGATCAATTGTCACAATATTATAACGCCAAATCATATCGTTAATTGTGTCAACACATTTATTGATGTACATATTGACGCCGCTGTTTGTAACTTCAAACACCAAATAATCGCAAAGCTTACGCAGATGGGCCGACAAAGCCTTGGCTCCAATTCGTTCTAAAATTCTGTAGAAAAAGCAAATTGAAAAAAAATTTAATCTCAGTCCGAATAATTTGACTTACTTGTATGCAACAGCACTAATACTATCGGTTTCCAAGATCATCTTGAACAGAAGACAGAGAAATAGGGGCGGTGTAACGGGCACACCGAAATGAGCAATAATATCGGTTTCGTTAGACATCGAAACCCAATTTCGATACTCTTCTTCGACAGATTTTTTCAGCTGTTGTTTATTTTCTTTGGGCACCGTATTCTGTGAGAAGAATGTATTCAGAATGGTGGGGAAACATTGCAGAGTGTGCGGAGCCCATGAGTGGGGTGTGTTTTGCATGATACTGGCCAGCAGGTCTTTGCACCAGGCAGTCGATTGATCATCGTTGCCGGTACCGGTTATGTGCATTGATCGAGCAATTGTCAGAATTAAAGCACGATTTAATTCTTCGCTATCGGCCGACACTGCCGATCCGGGCAATTTAGGTTCGGCATAGTAGCGTGACAATTGCGGTTGAACTTCCGCCGATCCGAGTCCGGTTATCAGTCGCAGGGCTGTCGATTCAACGCAAAGATGAAGTTGTGTTAAATTTGTGTGTGGAACGGCGGCCAAGGAATGTAAATGTGACAACAATTGAACACGATAGAATGGTTGAATGTGATGCATTCGATAGGATAACATTTCCAATAACGTGTGCAGTATTGCCCAGGCCTGTGACTTGAATACGGCTGGTAATAGTTGACTTAAAAATCCCTTAATTCCAAGTGATTCAATTTCTGTGTAGACCAACAGTCGGGAGTATGTCTCAACTAAGGCCGGATCCATGGCATTTGGCATGGTTCCCTTAATTTGGGCCTGTTTTATCATGTGAGATACGATGCTGTAACAGAGTTATTGATGAAAATATTTCAGATCTCAATTTGTATCGCTTACCTATGAATTAGTGACATTTTTGCGTGTACCGTTAAACTGTCTAGCGTGACCATTGGCAACGGTACCGTAGGTATCGGTTGATTACTATTCGAATTCGATGATGGAGCATTTTTATTGATTGTCTCAACTAGGGCGGCCATTGGACGTGCAAAATATTCCTAAACCGATATTTTTAATATATTAACATCTCTGAAAAAAATCAAACTTACCGGATGTGTGGAATAGGCATTGCACATAAGAACGATGACAAAGTCTGCACCCATTGTCAGTGGCGTACTGTTGGACATCATTAGGTGTTGCAGAAATCTGTAATCGGTAAATCGATCGATTAGTTGTCTCTAGCAAATTATTCTAAACAACTTACTCGTGATGCTTTTTCAATGAGGCCGGCACAGGACGATGAATGTTTATGTTTTCCGATGAAGCTTTTTTGTTCAAATGGAACCAAATGCAAGTGGGTGCCATCTAGCGAATACGTTATTTTTAAAATAAATATGTTTAAGATTTTATCTCATACCTGTCTGGTGCAATAGGTTTTACTACAATCTGGAACGGGAAGCGGTTCCTTTTCCGGGTACAAAATGTCATAGAGACTAAGAACGGACAAGAAATTCGATAGCTGAAAGGTTCGAATTAAAAATTAAACTTATAATAGAAGAATACAGCAGAACTTACGGGATTACGTTGAATGCTTCCGGATATAAATTGTAATAGGGCCCACATTAAATAGTCACGACCTTTGCGCAAATCGCGTACTGCTAACTGTGGTGAAAAGAAAATTCAGTAAATATTTTCGAGTGATAAAATGCAATTACCTTATCGTGAAGGGCAACAACAATATTTGGAAAGCTGGCAAATTGAAATAAAACAAAATAGATAAGTTGAGATGAAATATGCACCCAAAGCCAATGCGTAGAACTTAACGTTTCATCGGTGTCTGCAGTACCGGTTGCCGGTTCCAGTTCAGAACGTTCCATAGCCGACATTACGAGCCAGACGAGTTGCTCTTCAATTGCCACACAACGTACCTTACACTGTTTCTGTAAATTCAACATCGAACAAACCATATCTTTGGAATAGGGTTGTTCCAGCACAAATCTCAGCAGGGCCGCTTGAGGTTGAAATAGTTCAGCATCATATGGCAAAATACCACGAAATGTAAATTTCAAAGTATTCGGATCAAGTCGCCAGGGATTTATCAATGTGTCTGTGTAGCCGAAATGTTCAACAATCGGTAACATTGACGAATGCCCAATGACCGACACCATTTGAGCGATATTACGAAAATCCTCAACAAAGCCCGACGTTAACTTTGCGATCTTCCAATGCAGTGGAGTTGATTTTTGTATTTCGTTTGCAATAAAATAGGCGGGCAAAAGGCAAGCATTTCTATCAAAGATATATTCAATTACCGACTCAACGGCTTGCATTTGTAATAAAATACTTGAATTTATGTTATACGGAAATGTTTGAATTTTATCACGACATCCTTTCATTATGTCTCGGACGCCTTTGTAATCAACTCCACCGATAATCTTTCGAATCAATTGAAAACAACCAATCCAAAAATTCTTATTCTGATACGTTAGCTTTTCGCACACCAAAATTTGCTCACACACAAGCCTAAAAGCGGCACATTTATAATTGGGCTATAGAGATTTGTTCGTAAATTTGTTACCTTGCCGGTGTAATGTTTGCATTGACCAATTTCAAAAGGGTTTGTAGCAAATATTTCAATTGACCCAAATTTGTGCGGGTGGCAGCGATAACTAAAAAACTTCGAATTGCATTTTCTTTTTGTTCGGTGGTCAGGGGTGTAAATGCTGAAACTATAAAAAAATTAATTTTTTATTGAAATTTATTAAATTAATACAGATTTAAGGCTCAATGTGTCGCTCAATATGGGTTAACCACCTGAAAAAATTTGTTCAAATATTTCGATTTACAAAAGTCTTTATATAAGAAACAACAGACACACATAAGCTTCTAAAAGGCTTACGTAGGCGATTGAAAGATTGACGCGTGTCTTTAAGACTCCTAAGGCTTCCAAAATATGAACCCCCTCGGTCACGCTTCTCTTTGGCTTTGATCTAAATTCCTCAATTTACTTTTCAACATAAATCAATTTGCGGTCCCAACTATTATAATGATTTCGTTTATGCAGCCGCACATCCACCCACAGTATAACTTACCGAAATTTTTCTGAAAAGTGGCAATTTTGTCCTCTTCAACATTTTGATGATGAACGATCACACAATTGAACGCCTCTTCCAGATAAGATACTTTCTGAAATGGAATGTTTTTTTGGTTTTATTTTATGCGCAGCTCTTTTCGCAACATTTTCGCAAATAATTCGATCAATTTTAACAAATAATTACCAATACTTCTTGAACCAAATTAATAATTTGGCTATCCGGCTGGACTGGTTGTTGTATGGACGCCATGATAGTTATTTATATTTATGTTTTGTTATTGTTTTTGTTGTTGTTATAATAGGGGAAATTTTTCACGGCTGTCTATTACATATAGTTACTTTTTGCTTCAATCTGTAGGTGGCGACAGCAGCGGCAAAGAGCTATTCTTGTTATCATTTAGTTTTGTTTTCGCGGCGGTTTTGAAATCTGCGCGATTCTATTGAGCTAGGGTTCTCGATTTAATTAATAAAAGTTGAGTGTTCTGTTCTGTGAGTTATTAATTATCAGAAAATGTAATTTTCTTATCTATTATCCCGTAGATTTCTAGAAAGAATTGTCGGAACGAGAGACCAATTATAAGTGCGTTATAGTGGACCAATCCTAATTGCAGTTGTTGTTTTAGAATATTTATTTGTTATAAGTAAAAATATCAAATTTTTAAGCTGTTTAAATAATTTAAATTTATTTTATTTGACAATATTTTGTATCTATAAAAATCACGTTTTGCATTTGGCTTGGCAATCGCTCATATATGTAGACAAATTATAATCAAAGAACCTTGCTTATCAATATAATATGTAAAAAACAAGTAGCTTTTCAGGCTATAAAAGGTATAATATAAACCATCAAATCCAGGCCAAACAAAACGAAATAAATATATTTAAAAAAATTATTTTTAAAAACTATTATCACAAAATATTCTAATCCTCATCACTATTGTCGTCTTCATCGTCGTCGTCTTCGTCACTATCGCTTTCCTCGATAACTTGACGTCTATTTGTATTCCTAACTAAATCATCATCTTCATCGGTCTCATCACCGTCTTGCCTATCAATATTAATGGCATCAATATCTTTATTTTTGGTAAATTTTGCAGGCCAAATTCCATCTTTTGTAAATTCCTTTATATGTTGCGGCGTCAAGATGCGAACGATTTCAGCTTTAACTTTATCACCCTCTTCAATCGGTTCGATTACCACAAAGTCTCCACGTTTAATCCAAACGTTTTTGCGAAATTTTACTGGCATTGAAACCAAAAATGTTAGCTCCTCAACAGTGCTGTCACCGGTGATAGCTTCCGAAGTTGCTGCTGCTGCCGCCTCAACGACATGTAAATTATTTCCACGGCTGCTAATTATTCGGGCTATTTTCTGATTTTCCGTTGGATGTTCAAAGTCATCGGCCAACATCTCCCGCATAACATGCTTATTTTTGTTTACACGAGACATTTTTTGTTATTCCTAAAATGAAGAAAAAAAATCGAGTCACAAAATGTTCCAAATTATCTAAAATTGTTTTGGACTACCTCTTGTTTGAACCCTCTGTTTATTTATATGAAAACTACTGTATGTGATTAATTTTGTGTTCAATTTATAAGGCATTTACCACCAAAAATCGTAGAATTTAAAGGAAAATTTAATTATTTTCTGGATGATCGCAAAATGTTTACGTTTTTTGTAGTTTGCACGTGTGTAAACTGATGATTTTTTTAATCGCGAATAAGAAATCGTTTGACATTGACATAACTGCGTTCGGTTTTTTGCTGTACTAGATTTTCTACCGATTGCGCGTTCCAACAAGCACAAAATTAAAATTTAGTATTGCCATATGATAAGATGAATATTTTCTATATGCGCGATTTAAAATAGTTTTGTACTAGATTTTTCTAAATTTTTATATTATTTATTAACCACCACCACCGCCATCTATTGCCGTTAACAAAATTTTCGAGCAGTGCACATAAAATTGCATTATTTGGCGCTTATGCAAAAAAGCGCGCGCGACAAAAGAGATCTGCTACAAATTTGTGAATTTATCGCACGCAATCATCACACGATTATTTTATTATTTTTTTTGTAAAAAAAGAATTTTTCTCCTTGGCGAACGCAAGATAAAATAAAAATAAATAAATATTATTATAAAATATAATCAGAGTGACCACCAAATAGATAATAATTAGAAAGAAAATAAATACAAAAATATCGAAACGGCAGAGAGCGATAAGTTGTGCAGATGTAAAAAAAAGGAAAAAATGAATTTTTTGTAAACTAAAAAAGAAGAAAAAAAAGTTTTTTTGTGGATTTTATGGAAGCAAGTTTTTCTGGGCTTTTTGAATTCGAACACATCGGTATAGACAAGGTTTTCGTTTGTCACAATATAATGACAACAGCAGCACCACCATCATCAGCCACAGCACTAGGATTTCATCGATTTGTTTGCTATTTCCTAATCATCTTTGCAACGCAGCCAGCCGTCCTGTGGGCCACAACAAAAAATCAGCATGACTTAGATTTGCAGCTGCAGCACGCTTCCCACACACATTTAGTGGTGGAAAATCTAATCCTGTCATCGGATAACGGTCAGGATGTGTCGCATTTATCGTTTCAACCAAGCATTCTAGATTTTAAGGATTTGTCAGTGGGCGATGCGGACAGTGATGTGGTCACTGTGTTCAATAAGCACACAAATCGTAGCGTCTATTTGGGCTCAATATCGGGCAACATTCCGGATTTTTACAGTTCTTTTTTCGAGGACAAAGTTATACCGCCCTTGGGCAACACAACATTCAATGTTGTTTTTCTGCCACGGCAACCAGGTGCCGTCGAAACAAATCTACAAATACACACGTCATTCGGTGTCATCACCTATACGGTGCGGGGCAAAGGAATTGAATGTTTGTTTCGCTTGAATCCGTTGGTCGGTTTGCGGGCGCCCTTTAATGCAACACTCACACCAGAAATCTATATGTTTAACCCTTACGGTACACCGCTACAAATTGTCGAAGTGTACAGTAGTGGCGGGCAATTTCAATTGGAACTACCAAGTGGCGGGCCGGAAGGACCACAAGCTCTATGGGAAATACCTCCGTTTAGTTCGAAACCTGTGATTCGGGTACGTTTTACGGCAACAACGCCTGGCAATCATACGGCCTACATACGAATCAAAGTTTCGGCCGAAAATAATTCCGAATTGTCGGATGTGGTGTTGGTGGTGCCCATCGAAGTGGAGATTTACAATCAACATGGCATTTATTCGGAAATTCCATTTTTAAATTTTGGACTAGGCGGCAGCGAGGATCGACCCAAGAAATTAATTTTTAAACTGTTAAATTCAGGCCAAGAACAAATAAACATCGAACGATATTCGATTGATGGGGATGCCGATGCCATGGCCGGCATATCGTTGCAATTGAACTCAAAATATGAGAATAATGTCGAAGAGAATACGGTGACGGCAACAGTTGATTGGTCCAAAGTGAAGACGGACCGGTATTTTAGGGGAAACATTCTAATAACAACTGTTGCTGAAAATAAAGATTTCATTTATAAAATTCCGTTTGTCGGTGAAATTGTGAAGGGGGCCATCTATTACAATGAATCGATAACGAAATTTGTGACAACGCCAAAGGTGCCCAAGACCACCAGAGATTTTGTAATAAGGAATGATTTCGAGGAACTATTGGTCATATCGAATGTTACATTTCCCGATGACGCGTCCAAGTATTTTAAGGCCGTCGACTTTAAGCCACAATATTTGACGCCCGGTGCTAAGGCCACAATATTCCAATTGTCACAATTGGGTCCGGCCGCAAAGAAACCGGTACAAAAACATTTTGTGCTGCACACAAACATAAACGACTATGAAATTCCGGTGGCAAGTTTCAATGGGCTACTGCGCCGGATCGTTCCGGTCGATGAGAAAACGATAAACGGGCAAGGTGTCGATGAGAAGACATTGAATTTTGGTACTTTGCCAACGGCAATGCTAAGCGACTCAGTGTTGGCGTTCGTCAATGATAATCCGGTGCCGATAACAATACACAATTGGACGGGCACAGTGTCGCCGGCCGCCTCATTTTACATTATCCTGCGAGGTTGTGGTAATCTCACAATGGACAATCTAAAGTTCTGCTATTACATTCAGCCGGGCGAATGGATCGTCTTTCAGGTATCGGTTTTGTCAAATGCTGTCGGTTCGTTCGTTGGTAAATTGACAATAAAAACGGACTACGAGGAACTGGTGACGCCCGTCAAATTTAACACAGCAGTGGGAAAGCTGGAATTTCTGGCCAATATGTTGGACGAATCTTTTTGTTTTCCGGTAAGTTTTTTTTAAATTTATAAGATTTTGTAAAGATATTCACAGGTATTTTATTTCAACGACATTTTATCTCAACGACTTATTTCTCTCAACGATATTTAAAATCAACGACATTTTATCTTACCGACATTTTATTTTTTATCTCAAGGACATTTCATCTCTTTTAACTAAACAACAATTTATCGCAACGACATTAAGAACATTTTATCCCAATGACAATTTATCTCTTCGGCATTTTATCTCAACGATATTTTATCTCAACGACATTTTGTCACTGGCATTTTATATCAACTATATTTTATCTTGAATTTTATCTTAACAACATTTTACCTTAACGAAATTTTATCTCAACGAAATTTTAACTCAACGACATTTTATCTCAAATACAATTTCTTAACGAAATTTTATCTCATCGAAATTTTATCTTAACAACATTTTGTCTGTACGACATTGTATCTCAACGTTAATTTCTCTCAACGATAATTTATCTCAACGACATTTTACTTTAACGACATTTTACTTTAACGACATTTTATCTCAACTATATTTAATCTCAACGTTAATTTCTCTTAACGTTAATTTATCTCATAACGCCATTTTACTTTAACGACATTCTGTATCTTAGCGACATTTAATCTTAACGAGATTTATCTCAACGACAATTTATCTCAACTACAATTTATCTCAACGACATTTTATCTCAACGACATTTTATCTTAACGATATTTTATCTCAACGACCTTTTATTTCAACGGCATTTTATCTCAACGACAATTTATCTCAAGGGCATTTTATCTCTTATCTGAACAGCAATTTATCTCAATGATAATATATCTCAAGGACATTTTATCTCACCAACAATTAATCTCAACGACAATTTATCTCTTCGACATTTTATCTCAATGACATTTGTCTCGACATTTTATCTCTACGTCATTTTATCTCAACGATATTTTATACTAACGACATTTTATTTTAACTACATTTTATCTTAACAACATTTTATCTCAATGATATTTGATCTCAACAACAATTTATCTCAACGACATTTTTCCGCAACGGTTGTTAATTCCTAAGAAACCTCGTAAGAAACTTTATGCAAAAATCGAAACTCAATTATTTCTGGTATTTTCAATATTGTTGAATAAAACCTAGTTTAGGTTCAGTGAAAATTGATATCAAAACCAAATAAAAAAAACAATGTGCTAATAGAGGCAAGCATTTTCTGCGACATTTTAATAAAATAAAAAATATTTAATTTAATAAATAATAATTCTATTTTAATCAGCTGTTTCGCATTACAAATAAATCGTTCGTATGCACGGCGACAGCAAACTTGCGGTTTAGTAATTTTTATTAATCTACATTTTACATTTTATTTTATTTTAACTAAATTCAGAGATAACATGAAATATTATTTTTAATAATTTTTAGTACATAATTTTATATAGAAATCTGCTCTGAAAGCCCCCAGCAGCAACAGAACTGAGTAGGGATGGTGGTTTTACTATTCCATTGAAGCTTTTCTTAGTAGATTTTTTTTAATACGATAATCAAAACTTTTACAAACAATTTTTGTGGAAGCTTCAACTAAACCCTTCAACCCAAAATACAATTTATAAGAATATTACAACGATTCTATGAAGGTTTTTTAACAAATTTTGGTCTAAACCATTTCGATTCTGCATCAAAAAGCACTGTGTCCATCAAAAACTCCTCAATGTTGGATTAGTAAGCTAGCTTAAGAAATTAATTCTTCCTTAAACTTAATTAAGGAACGAATTAGATCACCTTTATTGTAATTAGCTAACTTAAGTAACTTTTATTTTGGAGTGTCTAGATCGAATAGTGTATAAAATATTCCACTTTTTCCTATTTTATATGATTAGAGAGCCTAAAAAGAAGTTAAGTCTTCATGTATATGACTTTTTAATTTAACGGCCAGAATTGTATTTATATAAATTTTAAGAATTAAAATTTTTCAAAATGTCCCCAAACCATTTTATGCCTGGTGGGTCCGTTCTACTACATTTTTTACCACATTATCATAGTTACCAACGTAAAAAAAAAACAAAAAAAATGTATGCCATTTTTTTAAGGTACTAGAATGTGATAAATCCCTCTAGTAAAAAAAATCCACACTGTCCCCGAATCTAGTCTGTTGTTTTTTAACGATTTTGCGGTATTAATTTAAAATGTCTAATTTTTGGCGAGAATAAGTGGTGCCATACTCTGGAATTACATAATGTGGATGTTCTAGATCAAAGGGAAACAGTTATGGGAACTCAGATATTACATTTTTTAATTAAATGTAAAATAAAATAGTAAAATCAGCATATCTTCCAGTTCTGCTTGGGCCACTTGAGCCAATTTTTGTTTATCAATCAAACAGTAAAATCAGAAAATTAAATCTCACATTGAGTCGCATATGTATGTTTTCATCATCGTGTCCTTTACTCCAGAGCGAGGGAGCATAGGGACCATTTTTACCCTTTTTTCTATCTGATACCATG
>JANSTW010046123.1:0-24002 GCA_027564275.1 Diadocidia ferruginosa
CGATCGGAACGAAACTTCACTCGATTTCTCTTCTAGTCTAAAAAATTAGATCCTACAAATTTGAGCAAAATCCAATAGACAGTTTAGGCGTCTATAAGTCATATAAATATATACATACAAACATTCATTTTTATATATATAGATAAGTAAAACAATAGTATCCTATAGCGCCAATAATATTTATGATAGAGCAATATGAATGATACATGTAGAACATAGAATTTTGTGTTTTATATTGTTGTATAAAAAATTTATCAAAAATCTAAAAAAATTCAAACAGTCAAGGTAGGAAGTATTTAATTTGTTTACTATTTTAATTTTTGTGACGTCATTATCCAATATATTATTGTATCCGAAAGCGTGGAAAACTCCACACGATTACTCTCCCTGTATAAAAAATGAGATCCTGAAAATTTGAGCAAAATCGAGCTGACACTTTAGGCGTCTATACATGGAATGAGATTCGTATAAGAACGATAACAACGCACTAACACTAATTCCCAAAATATTTTTTTCGCAATTTCAATTGCGAAAATTTGAATTTTCGAACGAAAATTTGAATCTTCGAACAGTCAAACTTAACCGTCCATTTCAGTGGCTTAACTATGTTTAACTACACTATCTATACTAAAAAGTAACGATCTTATTCAACGTAAGCAGAAATATATAATATGGATTTTATGTTTATTTGAAAATGAAAAAAAAAATATGTACAATTAAAACGAATTACTACTCTGTCTCAAATGGATGTTATACTTGGGAATGACAAACACCAAAGATTAAATTCGTATACAAAGATCTGTGGATGAGAATCAAAGTTGCGCAAGTGAAAGCTTTGACAAATTGCAAATGGAAATAGAATAAACATGTCTATGATAACCACGTGGGCTTTGGCAGATCGTAAAGGTCGTATATTCGTCGATTCCCTATGCTTCTGCGTATAGAAGTAAAAGTAAAGGTAATAATTAAAAATGAATACCTACCTAATGTCGTTAGGCCATTAGATATACTATCCAAAATGTAATAAAATACACCTGTTGATAATGTTGACAAAAAAGGCATATGATCTTGAGCTAAACATTCCAATAACATAAAATAAGCTTGCGATAATTTAGGGTATTCCTAAAAAAAAAACGTTTTACTAAAAAGGATAGATAGTAAAATAATTGTACCATTAAATCGCTTGATGCAGTTGATATAATTAAATTTGAGGCAACGGTTAATACATTTTCTAATGTACTATCACCGTATAGTTTAAAAACACCGAAATTAACATAATTTCCACATAACGCTGCTTTCAATATTGTAAAACATATTGATATACCTTTAATTTTCATTTTATATTTTTGATCTTCTGCTACATTCATTTCTAATATACGGCTACCATAACGACAAATCACCTTTGAAGCTTCACGAAATAACAAAATGCCGTTCGGACTGGACACTTCAAATTGTAGTCTTTGCGAACGGTTTTGCACTAATTCAGCAAATAATTTTAAAACTGGTGTCGTAACTGCTGGATCATTTGCCCAATATTGAATGGCCTGAATTAAGACAGGTGTGTAAGCTGGATAACTATACATGTTATAATAATATATAATTAAAGAAAAAGTATCTTTCATAGTAAAAATTTTCACCCAATAGTTGGGTGCCAGGATGCATTTGAGCCACATTACGTGTTCAAAACAAAAATTGTATCTACTCTTATCTAATGAATGGCAATCAATACTTTTATTTATTTATTTGTCAACGGACATAATGTCCAACTGACTCTAATGTGATAGTTAGAAAAAAAATGTTTGCGGCTTGAACACATAGTATTAAAAAACAAGATTAAAAAATAAATTGAATGTAACATTAAACATAACGATAAATTATAAAATAATCAAAGCATCATAATACAAAGTAGTCAGCATAAAGTAGTGAGTAACGTCATGGATTTGAAGCCAAGAGGTTGCGGGTTCGATACTCAGCAGGATCAAAAAAATTTCACAACTGGACTATCACCTTTCATTCGTAGGTGTTTTTCTAAAAAATAAAAAGCGATCGCAGTGGTTCGGAAGTCACTTAAAGCCGTTGGTCCGCCTATATGGTATCGAGTCGAGATTAAAATTCCGATACGCTCGAATGTAGCTATTATGGCTTCTCGATCGGATCGAGTATATAATTTATATACATTTTCATTGTTATACTCAATATACTCAATTTAAACTTACATTATCATCTAGAAGTCATAATAGCTACATTTTTTCGTATCGGAATTTTAATCTCGACTCGATACCGTTATTATTGAGTTTCATAATCGGGCCTCAGATATTAGAACCATATTCGAGGCATATGGATCATCAAATTCGGAACAGGTGCGGAACAAAAAGCCAAGCATCGAATACGATTTTGCAATAGCACCATCGATATGCCTCGAGAAAGTAAGCTTTTCATCAAAAAGAAATCCTTAATCACGAATTTCATTAACTCTTTTATGATTAACCCGGACAATGCTGTAATCGTAGATAATTGGCATTTTTGGATGAAAAGACATACTGACACTTTTATACATTCAAACTTAAGCCGTTTGTATCACACCATCCTGCAAGAGCGTTTAGATCATATTCTAAATTTATTGCATTGTTGATTGACATCATGAAACCATTGAAAAAACAATTTTATAGAAAACAAATTGTTTTTAATGGTATTAAGTATTTGAGAAAAAATCTTGAACCTGGTTACATGTTAGCGAAAGTATATTATTGACACCAAATTAAATTAAAAACAGGCGATTATATCCCATGTTATTAACCTTTAATTAACTTATTTTATATTATGTACTTAATATGGACAGCGGACCCCTAATTCTATTTGTTAGAAAAAAATTTCGCTACGCTTCTTAAATGAAAAAAATTAGCTGCACGCCCAATATGTTTATTTTCAAATTATATTATATTTTATATAAAAGTTTGTATTGGCCAATCGGCTATGCCAATTCTAGGTATTAGGAAAAATATGCCACTACCTCAAACTTAGCTGCCAACAACATAAAGAATTATAGGCTCTGTACGATTTATATTGTCTGTTTCTATTCAGTTTGAAATATTACTGTATTCTGAGGCGGAACCACCCTTTATCCCGTTTTCCAAAATCCATTTGACCAAAATCCTCTTTTTTTGTAAAAAATCCCGTTTTTCAAAATCCCTTTCTCCGAAATCCCATTTTTCTGAAATGTAAAATACCGTTTTTTTTGTATTCGTAAATCAATATAAAAACATTTGAAAATTATTTTTCTGAAGCAATATTTTTTTGATTTGGATTCTATCAATTGGCCGTATATATTCTAAAACTTCTTACGAATTATTATATCGAATATATTATTTTTTGTATATGAAATCACAGCGACTAAAAGTTTATTTTATATACACAAAATAATATATTATTCAATATAATAATTCGTAAGACTTATTGGCCAATGGATAGGATGGAATTTATGTTATCAAAAAACATTCGTAATGCTTCAGAAAAATCATTTTCATTTAAAGATTTTACCAGATATAGTGTATGTAAAAAACAGAAAATGAATTATTTATTAGCAAAAAAAATATTCAAAAATGTGTCCGTTTGTGTAAGTGCAGTACCTTTCTTTTGTACAGTATTAAAATATGTTTGAACTTCTTTAAAAAATTTAAGTGATCGCTAGGCATAACCGCATAAGTCAACTACGACTTTATTTGTATTATGTTTATAATAAAGTAACAAAGCTGTAAATATTTATTCGGGCGCCAGAAAAGAAAACATATTTTTTTAAGGGATTTTGGGAAACGGGATTTTCGAAAAAAGGATTTTGGAAAACGGGATTTAAAAAAAGGGGATTTTGGGGAACGGGATTTCATCAAACGGGATTTTGTGGTGAACTCATTCTGAGGATACTGGAAACATTTCAGATTTACACCCCAATAATTTAACATACTGCCAACGATTTGACATCTATGAACTAATCCAATCAAGCAAAGCTGAGTATATACCGACTACAGAGAAAAGAATTATATTCAGAGAGTTAATATAATGTTATATACTCAATTTTCGTATTCAATTTTTTTTACATTTCGCTGCATCCCTTTTTTATATTTTTTATATATTTTTATGATGCATGCGACGCTTGCTTTATTGTTTACTGCTTGTTGGATTTATTTTATACGTAGGCTGCTATTTATATTTATGGCCTAGGGCACAAATTATAGTTTTAGAAAGTTTTACTTATTTTAACATAACTTTCAGAACAATATTATTTTATTCGAGCGCGATTTGTGTTGTTGGCAGTAAAGCGAAAAAAATATCTCGACGAAAAAATTAAATTTACTAGTGAAAAATTTCGTTTTTTATATATTTCAGTGTGGATTATGACGACAAACGTGTATCTTTGAATTTATTTTTGTACACCCCGAAAAAGCATAACTCTTTAGCACTATAGAAAACTGACATTACACATTTAATTGTTGTCGATGTTCGTGTCAGGAATATTTTCGTGAAGCTTGTCTAAAATTAAATACAGTGCTAAATAACAAGGATGCTGTGCATAAATTGATAATGCCAGATCGTCATGAAAAATAACTTGAAATTGAGGAATCCTTGGGCATTAATATAACAAAAATCAATAAGATATAACTGCTCACTTGGCCGTAAAAAGCATTATTTCCGGTTGGATTTCACATAATCTAACAAACTATCAGGAGAAGGCATGAGTCGATTCATGCAAGGAAATGATGACAAAATTCTTTCAAAGATCATCAAATGCTGTGTATAACATATACATAGGTGACGTATTATAGATCTAGTTATGTATACAAGCCTGAAACAAAACAGGAATCGATTGTATGGACCTTTCAAAACGTGCCTAATCCAACAATAGGTATTTGTACAAGAATCACATCAAAGCAAATAATTACCGGGTTCGTAGAAATTAGATATGGCAAAAGTATCGATTGAACAACGAAGGATGGTTAATTCTAAATCAATTGTTGGCAGATGTCTTCCATGAAATAAAGAAAAAGAGCAATGATCGCTGAACAATCCTTATAATTTTAATTCGATCTCTCACACAAAGAATTTCTTGACCGGTCAAAATATCGAATTTATGGGTCACCTGCCTTACAGTTCTTGATTGTGACCCAATGATTTTTTTATTTCCCTACATTAAAAACAATTACATGGTAAACGAAAAAATTTACCCTCTCCATTATTAGGCCAGAAATATAAATAGCAGCTATCGTACAAATCTTTTTGCTATTTATATTTCTGGCCAGTTGTGAAATTTTACACGTTTGTATAGCTAACGAAATCAGTGGGTCCCTGGAAAAAGATTTTACCGTCCAAAAGTTGATTTTAAAGATTTAAAGTTTTGGTTTTACATTAGCAGCTATACATTTTTTTATTTTTTGAAGTGTTATAACTTTGTCAGTTTGGCTAATATAAATATGAATTTTACTCAGTATATGCAGATTGACACGGGGAATTCAAATCTGGTATTATCTCAAAAGTATGGTAAGTGCACTTACAATATTTTTCCAGGAACCCACTGAAATGCAGTTTTACAAAAAAAACTCTTCGGTCCTAGAGCTTTAGGAAACTCTGGAATCAGGGCTGGAAAACCCAAATGTTCCGCATCAAATAAATCAATATATCCCAAGAACTGTAAATTGCACAATGCTGATTTAGAGCTTGGAAAACGCCGAAATAAATTGTCTAACATTGTAAATAAATCAATATATCCCAAGAACTGTAAATTGCACAATGCTGATTTAGAGCTTGGAAAACGCGGAAATAAATTGTCTAACATTGTTTTATCATTATCTTAGAAAAAATTTAAGTTAAGTTTTATAATTTTTTTTTGCAAAAATGATCAATTTAATGTACAATTCAAAATGTACTAGTAGATGATATTTTTAGTTTAAAGTAATTTTAATTACACGTTGTTTAAGCTATAAAAAAACTTTATAATATGTGCCGTTTTTAAGATAATAATTTTTTTCTAATGTTACACACATAAAAAAATATATTTTCAATTAATTAATCTCAAGAACTGTAAATTGTACAATGCTGATATATAACTTTAAAAACGTGATAATAAATTGTTAACAATATTATTAAACATAATTTTTACGTTTTATATCATAATCATTTAAGATTAAGTTTAAAAAAATATTTTTTTTTGCAAATATGACCAATTTAATGATATGATGATATATATCATCATCATCGGGTCCTTTAATCCAAAGCCAAGAAGCATAGGGACCATTTTACTCTTTTTTTCTATCTGATACCATGGTTTTAATTGAAGACTATATCTCTGACTTTATCAAAGGTGGAGTGTTGTCACTAGCCATATTTTTTGGTGATCAGTGGAACGGGTTTTTACACTATATGAGGAACCTTATCAGTGTCATATAGGCGGACCAACGGCTTTACGTGACTTCCGAACCACCACATGATATATAGTTTTAAGTAATTTTAATTACGCGTTTTTTAAGCTATAAAAAAACTTTTTACTGTTTGCCGTTTTTGAGATACTAAAATTTTTTAATTGTTACACACATTAAAAAATTTAAGTAAATTCAGGAAATTTTTATTTTTTATCGCAAAAACAATCCAATATTTGAGGACTACTAAAAACTTACCCTTAACCAAAATTTAGTCCAATGTATCAACTGGTAAAAACTTTATATACAAGCTCATAATTTTTTGTCCATTTTTAATTTAAAAAATAGTACAGTAGCCCCCCTTAACTTTAACCTAGAGACTCCAAATACAAACCCAGAGTGTGGGACCACTAAAAACTCTTTCTTATCCAAAAATTTCCAAATCCGTCTACTAATAAATTTTTTTCTCTACATGCTCATATTTTCCGGCTATTTTTAGAGAAAACAAATCGTATCAGAGACCTCCTTAGCTTTTAAACCAGCGACTCTATATGCAAGCCCAGAATATTGGACTACTAAAAACTCATCCGCACTAAAATTTGGTCAGATCCGTCTACTTTATAAAAAAAATCGTATGGGAGGCCCCCTTAACTTTTGACCTAACTTAAAAATCCTAGAATAAAAACTTAACCCGACTAAAATTTAGCTAAATCTGTCAACTGGTAAAAAACTTTTTCTATATGCTCATATTTTTCGGCCATTTTTAGAAGAAACAAATCTTATGGGAGCTCCCCTTCACCTTTGACCTAAAGACTCAAAATATAATCCCAGAACTACAAATCACTTAAAACTCGGTGATATAGCGCAGACGGGGGTTATTCAAGATGGCGGCCAAAACGAAAATCTGGAATAACTTGCTCAAATATTGACTTATGTTAATAAAATTTTATAACTTTTATAGCTTAATCTATACTTCCGATCTCATTTTTTTACATTATGTTAAAAAGAAAAAATGGCAGACTTATTCAAGATGACGTCTTTTGTGACACTCTACCCTATATCACCGTCATTTATGAAACGATTTTCAAAAAAATATTTTCATAATTGCGGATTTTAATTTTAGTATAAAGCCAATTGAAATCCGCAATTATAAAAATATCTTTTTGTAAATACAAATTTACTGATAACTTAACATTTTTGAAAAAAATAAATTTTGTTTTATGACAATCGCTTCATAAATGACGGTGATATAGGGTAGAGTGTCACAAAAGACGTCATCTTTCTATAGTAGATTTCGTAAATCTCGAAAAAAAAATGATGAAAGGTGGAACTATTTCCCACAGACAAAGTGTGATTTTTTTGGTTTGTTGGAAGTATCTTTTTAACATACTAAAAGTCCAGAAAAATCTATGAGTGCAAAAAGCGTTTTTTGGCAGCCATATTGAAAAAATGCATCGATTTCTGTATTTCGGTTAATAGACCGAAAACTGTAAAATATATCAACTTGGTTCCTATTAAAATATTACAGTATTTAAAGTTATCTACGTTTTATGTCTACAAAGTTTTTTTGTACCTTAGCCACACTCCGAGATATAGCAATTCAAAGACTCGTAAATTTCACGGTTTCGCAACATTTTCATTTTTTTCGCTCTTTTTTAAATATCTTTTTCTTTGTAGGTCCTACGTAAAAACTTAGTATCACAATATTATTCATCTCTAAATTTTACTTAATAATATTTTTTGTTCAGTTTTGAGGGTTAAATTTTCTTAGATATTCTTGTTAATCTTCGGTACTGTCGTAGAACCTATAGGAGATATCATATAGGTTTTTAAGTCAAACTTATTCCCACAGAGACAAAAAATATTTTTTTCGGTTCGTTGGCAGTATGGTTTTAACATATTAAAAGTCTAGAAAAATCGTAAGTGTGCAAAATGAGTTTTTTTGGCCGCCATATTGAAAAAAATGCGCCGATTTCTGTATTTCAATTATTACACCGAAAACTGCCAATTATATCTACACTACTCGATTTCTATCAAAGTATTACAGTATTTAAAATTATCTACGTTTTATTTGTACAAAGTTTTTCTGTACCTTGTCCACACTCCGAGATATAGCAATTCAAAGACTCGTAAATTTCACGGTTTCGAATTTTTTTTTATTTTTTTCGCTCTTTTTTTAAATATCTTTTTCTTAGTAGGTCCTACGTAAACACTGAGTTCCACAATAATATTCATCTCAAAATTTTACGACCAGTTCGCCAGTTACTACTTATAAATTTCTATTCGTTTTTACTATTTTCACATCTTTAAAATTTTCAAAAAACTCACCAATATTTCAAACTGTAGCAAAACTTCTAGTATCATCAACTTCGAACTCAATCATTTTGTTCGCTATTTGCAACACAATAAACATAGGAGTACTGCCAAAATTATGATTTACATATCCTAACCTTAAATTATGATGCTTACTACAACTATTTTCTAACATAAAATTAATTTTTTGTTCATATTGGTGTTTTTGGTATGTTGTTTTTATTAACGATATTTTTTCTACTGTAACATTGATTTGCATAATGTCCAATTTTTTCACAATTAATACATTTCACATTACTTTTCAGTGATTATCATTCGAGGATCGCGGATTTGACGACGTACCGAAAGAGAATCGAAAGTTTATTACGACTGCATAGTGCATATCTAACTCCAAAATGTTCAAAATGAATATAGCACATAAGTACTACTATGACGAAATATATATAATTTTCTTGAATTTGTTTAACCTTTGTGTACCTGTATTCTGCACTTTTTCACTTTTTTTATTCAGATTTTTTTCCACATTTTGTTTTTAAATAAGCTTTAATTTATTGGCTTTCTTTATGTTTTGTTTACAAGAAGTTATTGACTTAGATGGTAAAAAAATTAAAATTAAAGCTTATTTAAAATAAAAATTGGAAAAAGGTGTATAAAACGTGCAGAATACGGGACTGTTCTTCTTAAACCTACGATTTATATGGGTAAATCTTTTGACTCAATTCCCACACACTGCTTTTATTGGAATTCAATGTAACCGGTCCTATGCAGCAGCCAACTGCAGCAGCCGCTTAATGTGACATCTGCAGCGACAGCCCTTCGCGGATAGGTATGACCGCTGTTGTTAATATTTGAACCACGTGTCTACAAATTGCAGTTGCATACGAATCGTAGCTAAGGAGGAATCGCGCGTGACGTGACTGACCACTTATATGTTTGTAAATTGTATTTTGAGTAATACGCCGTAATTATGCTTTTTATTGAATATCTAATTATCGACTTATTATAAAAATTACCAAAGGTAATTACTATCTGGAGTGTGTTATCCAACTCCACTGACGACGGATTAGCCTAGAAATAGTGCAATCCTTGTCGGTACATGAGTAAAAAACATCATATTTTTAAAGGCGAAAGACTGGAGCCACATAATATTGCAAAATTATTCACTTTTCGTGTATCGATTAGCCTGTTCCAAAATTTTTAAATAATTTTTTTTCTTGCACCTACCTACTCACACTATAATTATTTATGTATTCAATATTTTTGTAAATAAATACAATATATAATTTAATTATAAAATACTTAATTAAACAACTAAAATTAATAATGTATTGAAGTATTACCAGATAAAACGTCACTTTAAATTAATCTACTATAGTATAGATACCTCCTGCTGCACTGTAATAGAACATCTCAAAACACCCAAAGTCATAACGCCGAAAAGCTTTAACAATTTTTTTTTAAATTCTACAACCGACATAGCGGCCAAAATATAAAGCGATCGCTTTGTTTATAATTTTTAAAAGGGACATTTTATCGGTTTTTAAGACACAAACCAAAAATAGTTTTCGTGTGATTTTAGCGCGTTTAAGCTTGTTAAAGCTTTTGGGTGATTTGTTATGTCTCTTTTTATATTTTACTAGCTGGTACCCGGCGTGCTACGCTCAGAAATGAAATACTCGTTGTTTAAAATTGTGGGCGTTCTAAAATAGTTTAAAATCTATTTTTATTGCACGGATCAAAAATTAAATTTGTTTCTTGTATTTTCAAAATTGATTTTTTTATAAAATAATCGAAACACACATTTGCGAAAAAGTTAATGTTTTTTAAACTGCTATAATAACCAGTATGGAGCAGTGGGTAAAGTCACGGCTCTGTAATCAAGAGGTTGTGGGTTAGAGGCTCAGTAGGGCCAACAAATTTTCACATCTGGGTTATCACCTTTCTTTCGCAGGTCTTTATTAAAAAGCGATTGCAGTGGCCCATGTCACTTAAAGCCGTTGTCCGCCTATATGATACCAACTGATAGGGTTCCCCATATAGTATAAAAATCGCCCCACTGATCACCAAAAAAAATACGGCTAGTGCGAGTTGCTGACAACATTCCACCTTTGATATAGTCGTCAATGAAAACCATGGTATCAGATAGAAAAAAGGGTAAAATGGTCCCTCCCTTTGGAGTAAAGGACACGATGATGATGAATGTCCATTGAAGTGTCAACCATTATCAGACCGGATAACAACTGCTCGTTTTAAGAAAATGCAAGTCAGATTACATTTATTCAAGCTTATGCACCGACGACCAATCGATGACAACGAAGACGCGCTTGATTAGAACTCGCTAATAATTCACAAAAGAAGACTCCTAAATTTCCTAAATTTTCAAAAATTCTTCAAATTCTTCTAAATTTTTATTACCTCTATAAAATATTGCTAAAGAAACTTTGTAACTTTTTATTAATTTTCCATATTTTATTTTTGGTCTACTCAATCATAGTCTGACTCAATCATCAACTCAGCTGCTCTTACAAGTTCCAAAATTCGGCATAGTTTATTCGAAGGTGGTAAGATATATTGTGCTTAGTGTTAGCGAAAAGACAGCCGCTCATGAGCCTTCTTCTATCAATGATCCATTAGATCCGAGGAGAAAATCACTAGAAACAATTGTGTCCCATGATTTCTGATTTCCGAAATGATTTCCGTGATTTCCGAAATAATTTGTCCCATGATATCCGTAAGTGCTTTCCCCCTCGAGTAAACCTATTAGTAATACTAGTACAGAATGCTGACAAAGGACAACGTAACATTCTTGTCAACTGGGAACAATTAGCTGTTATTATCATAGTTATTTTTAGGTTAATTAACAAAAACTCCTAAATTTTTGACAAAAATCTCCTAAATTCCTAAATAAAAATGTGCGTGGGAAACCGCTAAATCCTCGTAGCGTTGAATGATGCTGCCAAAAGCCGAAGAAACAAATTTCAATGAAGTAAAGACTTTGCCAAGAAATCGCGTACGTTGGAGGCAATTTGTTGATACCCTGTGAGCCAACGCTGCGGAATAAAGGAAGAGATGATGATGATAATTTTATTTACTCAATCTGTTACTAAAATCCCTCTCATTTTGTCGACATTATATAATTTTTTTATTCATTTTTTAAAATAAATATTTTTGAAATTTAATTTTACAGTCAAGCACCTCAAATACTACAACAAAATTCGTTGAAAATTATCGATCAAGATGAGTCGTTAGTTGAATCGGCTATTCAAGGGAAATTATTTGATTTTATCTATCACGTTCTGTTGGAAAATGAAAATGTATTCAAAACTGAATTCTACTATCGTCGTATTCACATGCTGCTCACCGATTTTATTGAACTGATGCACTCAAAGGTAAGCTTTTATTTAATTTGAAATAATTTTTGGATTCTTCTTGTTTTTTATTGATATTATTTTCCAATAATTTAATATCGATGCGAACCAATTGAAAGTCTACGCCAAATATACAGCGCAAAAACATAATAATAGCGGCAAATAACCATAATATTGCGACCGCCCAAGCCAAAAATATTGTCAATTGAAAATTAACAGATGGTTTAAAACCAATTCCAGCGGTTTTATTGATACTTGCTAAATCGAGTAGTTCGTAACATTGAAGTTTTTCTCGATAGTCAACCAATAGTGGACGATTAAAAGCATTAATTAATGCCAAACAAAATTGATTTAAATTTACACTTAATGCTATTGAGTACATAATTGATATGATGGTCATTATGACAAACATTATTAATGATGGCATTACTATTCGCCACGGTTGACTGAACATTAATCGGCTAAAAAAGTAAAATTTACACATTTCTTTCATAGTATACCACATTTACCTGATTTCGGATACTCGACCACCATGTCCGCACATAATAAACAATGATAGAAATAATGCAGCGATTATCCATTCAATTATTGGCAAATGCCCCATATAATCACAATAGGTCTGATCTCCCCACTCCGTATGGATTTCGTCAATGTTATATTGTGGTGCTGTGTTACAAAAGACAAATTTGGTCTCTTGGTCCAGTTAATAAGAGACAAAAAACATCTTTTGCTTGCAAAAGTTCCGGGAGAGGTGAGTTTTTGAAATTTTGTTCAATATAAGCCTTATCAAAACCTTAAATTTGTAAAATTGAAACCACTTTTATTGCAATCTCAGTTTTTTTTCATTTGAGCGGTATAGTCTCTACTAGAAAGTAAAAATTTGTATAACCTATAACTTTGTAGCAGTTACTTCAAGCTCAAATGTACAAAAAATCAGATATTTGTCAATAAAAGTGGTTTTACCGAGTTGAAAAACTTAAGGTTTTCGATAGAAAAGCCCATATTGAACAAAACTGCAAAAAATAAGCACTGCCGGACCTTTTGCAAGCAATAAATATCTATTGACTGGAGCGGAGCGTAATTTAATTTCTTACCCAATAAACCAGCAATTTTTTTTTTAACAACCACTTGTATTCAACACGAGAAGTTTATTCATTTATTAAAAAAAATATCAAAAAGACAGAAGCCTTATACAAATGATTCTAGACAAAACATAATAATAAAATGGAAGCATTAAAAAAACAATTGCATTATATTCCCTATAATTCCCTATTCACTTCACACAACTAACGCAAAAAAAAAACACCAGACATCTCCCAGAGTCAACAGGCCACAACTAACAGTTTTAACTCCCCTATATGTATAATACATTTACCAAATAAAATAAAGTAGTGCATAGGTGCTAGATTACCTCAACAAGAGAAAGTCAATGAGGCAAATTGAACGTGAAATAACACAGGCCAACCAAATAAAATCCATAAACAGCAAACATAACAATAGATATTAAACAACGTCAAATAGATAATTGCTGTAAACATTAGAATCAAACAATTCCTAAAAAAATCTTGCAACATCGCTTAAAGTCATTAAAATTACGCAAAGTTCTAACATTTATTAGAAGTTTAATCCAAAGCTTTGCAGCACGAAGGAAATATGAATTTGACAAGCGATAAAATGATGAATTCAAAATTATAAACTTAACTCTGCTCGATCGTAGGAACCTAATTTGGTAACGTAAGTATCTTGGGTTATTGGTGGTAATAATTTTAAAATTAAAAAGTAAAACTTAAGTTAAAGAATACAACCAAGCAAATTATTCCCATAGTTTGATAAATCACCCGACCTTCTTCATAGCAACAAACGTTTAACTGACGCATGGAAACTGAACCACAACCAGAGTAAATTTCACATCCATATAAGAAGTATGAAATAATAAGAGACTTCACAAGCTTTAGTCTTAAATGAACTGGCAAGTATTGGTCAATTGCATAAAGCTTTCTTAGAGCTAAATAAGTCTTACCACAAATGCTATTAACATGGTCTGATCAGTTCAGCTTATCATTTAAGTTGTTCCCCAGACTTTTTGTCGAAGTTACTATTGAGATAGAAATACCATTTAGGACAATCGGTCGAGTTACAAAATTATCATGCCGAGTATTACCATAAAAAGTCATGCAATATGACTTAGCAGGGTTAAGATTAAGCTTATTAGCCACAGACCACTCATGCAAATATTGGAAATCCTCATTTAAGATTTGGGCTCTGTCAAAAAGTAGCTCATTGGGTGACGAAAAAAATAATTTAACATCGTCAGCATACATGTGTACTGAAGAAAAACGAACCACATCTGGCAAATCATTTATAAAAATGCTGAATAATAATGGGCCCAATATGGAGCCCAGACAAGGTATTACCAATTTTGGATTCGACATCATCCACATACACGATACACACGAAGCTTCCGACCGGTTAAATATAAATATATTAAATTGCAAGCACTGCCAGAAAATGAAAATTTAGACTAATTTGTTGCAGAGAATTGAATGGCTGATGCTGTCGAAGGCTTTGCTAAAATCCAAGAGAATGAGAAATGAAACCAGCTTCTTGTCCAGACTAGACCGAATAGATTCGGTAATGTCGATCATTGAAGACTATGGTACTTTCGAAATGTAAATTTAAACTGCTTGACATATGATTAAGTATTTGGTTTCTCAAAGGGACCCCTAGCACTTTCGAAATCGCTGGAAGAATGCTAATTGGCCTGAAATCACTTATCACGCATGGAAGATTAAACTTGGGAGTAGGATATACTTTACCAATCTTCCAGGAATCAGGAAAGCAGGATGTCATCAAAGTCGTATTAAAAATATACAGTATAACCTCACCGACTGCCGGAAAAATCAAAAAGAGCCAAGTACAATTCTTCCAAAGATACATTACGAAAAGCAAAAGATGAGATATTTTCTATAACATCTTGATCAAAACGATCATCAACAATGCTTTGATTATCAGTTGAACAAATTGGAAAACTGGCCAGAGGAAATACCATTGAAATCAGTCTTTGTGTCACCCAGAATACCAAGATTTTTTATAGATTTCCAAATTTGCGTGCTCGACTTTAGAGAATCAAACGTACGCTGCTCAAGTTAAATTTTAGCCTTTCTAACCAATTGCACTACTTTATTTCTCTTCAAACAATAGATTTTCCAGTTCGCTTGAGTTTTGGATTTGGAGTATGCTTTGAAAGCCACATCTCTAACAATACGAGCATCGCATATTTCATTGCTGTACCAGGGATTCATATCATTATTTTGACAGATTAAACGGGATCCAAAATTGGCGAAGGGGTTATCTCTTGAAAAATAGTTGTCCCACTGACTTCCACAGAATATGTCCCAGGACTTCCACGTGTGAGTCACTAAGTTTAAGACGATTAGGATCAGAAATGATAGAATAATCTAACAGAGATGGCAAGTTAGTTTATCATTATGAACAATTTGAAGATTGTAGCCGTTCCAAAAGTTCTCAGATGAACTCAACGAGCAAGAATTATTTAATAAATTACTATTGAAGTCACCCATCAAAATAATGTTATAGGAAAACGAGAAGAAACATCGTCAATTAGCGCATCCAATGAGTCAATACCTTCAGGTTCAGACAAAGGCGGTCTATAGAAAACTCCAACAATAACTATTTTTTTCCATATGCAATTTTACAGATAATGTATTCAATAGGCGTATTTAATGATTTATGTAGGACCTTAACTTTAGGTTTAAGTGACAAAGACACCAACAACGCAACCCCTCCACCTCGTTTGACGGAACGGTCATTGCGAAATATAGAATAATTTGATATTTGTACCGATTTGCTTGATATGCTTGACTTGAGTCAGGTCTCACTAATACCAATTACATTCAAAACATTGTCATTAAGCAGATTTAGACTTCTTGCATTTAAATAACCTAAAGTTGGTTCACTTCGCAGTGTCGAATTGTCACCCGCAACCATCATACCATTATTAATTGAACTCATAATAATTGCTAATATTTAAATTAACAAAAAAATTCTTTGCTCCACTATTAATAGCAAAGGGGGAAACCACTAGTAAAAATCTTGTCCCATAAATTCTGTTTTTCGAAATGATTTGTCCCATGATTTCCGTAAATAGTTTCCCCCCTCAATTATTGGATTATGTCCATTTGTCTGGGACTTCTTGTTAGATCTTTTTAGATATAAGTTTACATTAACGTACATAAATAATTCTAATCTTTGTTTCATTATGGTTCAAATATCCTTGAACTATTATCGTTAGAGTTTTCTATTTATTATTTTGAAACACGCACAGTACGTCCCTTTATTTTAGAATCAAACAAAGAGCTAAAAATATGTTTGCTTTGGCCATATGGTTAAAAAATAAATAAATAAACATTTTAATAAAATATTGCGACATTTTAAACAAACTACACTTACCGTTTACGACTACGCCCACTGCCACCATGTTTACGACAATCCCGGGCATAATGACCACGATCTCCACATTCGTAGCACCGGTCGTCCGGATGGAATGGCCGGCCGCGACTTCTCGACGGCAGTGCACGGAATCCACGGCCTGACTTTCCATTTGACAATTCAACTCTGGCCCGTCGACCACAAATCGTTCTCCCGTCCAACCCCCTCACCGCATCCTCAGCGTCTCTGGCATCTTCAAATTCAACAAATGCAAAACCCGGTGGATTTCTGGCAATCCAAACGTTACGTAGCGGCCCATAATAGTTGAAGGAATCTTCTAGATCATTTTTGCGGGCACTATTTCCCAAATCGCCCACATAGACTTTGCAGTCATTGGGGTACCTGGACATTTTTTTCGACTAAAAAAAAGAAAATCGATAAATTTCCGTTTTGCCCGCTGCGCGTTTTTTTCTTTTAACTCAAAACGACTCAAAACCTCCAGTTTATATAAACAGCAAACATTTAATTTAATTAACTTACCATATCGGCGATAATTTCCGTAAACTTTTCACTAATTTAAAATCCGCTATGCTTTTGGAAAATTCAGGGACAAATTTTATGCGAAAAAATGGCGTTTCGGCTTCTTCTTTACAATAATTTATGCGATGCTGCTGCTGCTGTACGTGCGGACGAGATGAGCGATGTTCTTCTTGGCGGCTTGTGAATTTTCCTTCAAATTTTTATTTACATTTAATTTTTTGTATAAATTCTATTTTCGCATATTAACAATTTTCTTCAGTATAATTTGGTATGCGCGCTCTTCTCGTTTTGTAATTTTATTATACACCAACACCGGCTAAAATGTGAGAATATTTCTGTTATAAAATATAAATATAATTATAATTTTATAAATAGAATATAGCGGCTTTATTGAGCATAAAATGGTTACAGAGAGCAATTTTCATTCAACATTTCAAAATGATCTCAAACTACCTAGAATTTGAATGCAAGGTTATAAATGGCGAAAAAGCGCGCGTCACCTATAAATAAATATACCGCTTTTACATCGCAATAATGCCGGTACAAATGGTATGAGTTGAAGCGAGATAGAACGTATTATTATATTTTAGGAGCGATAGTTCGCATCTTCGCTTTTCTCTTTGGGTGCGACTTCCATTTTTAATTATTTTGGTGTTGTCCGATGATGGAGAATTTTTGAACCGCGTAGTTTTTTCTTCGAAAATTGGTTTTATCGTTTTCGAAATTCGGAACCCAGTAATTGAATGAAGGCGATTTGAAATTTTTTTTAAGGCGAGTTGTTCTGTAATCGACATTTTTAGGTTTTGTTTTTAAGACTGAGTTATTGCTACTTCCATTTGTAGCGAACGTACAAATTAATTTTATTTTATTTTATTTTGCGCGAAACACCCTGTATGTGAGGAATTGTTCTCGCGCTTATTGTTTAATTATATAGTAAAAAATATAATATGATTTTGGCTGCAGAGTTCAGTTTCTGTATTACGACATTCGAAGCAACATCAAATAAATAATTATTGTAATTTGTCAGCACTAAACCTTATTGCGTTCTTAATCAAGTAGTAGCCTATATAGTTCAACAAGTATTATATTTTTCTACAAGTGGTGACTCCGATAAAAATTATCATATTTATAATAATTCCAAGGAATAGTGTGATAAAAAGTAAACGCATTAAAAAGTGTACAAATATACAATTTTCCTGAACACAAAAGGGCCGCATGGTCAAACAAAGGAAAATAAAAAAACCTAACGGCATACATTACACTGCCTTAGGCATATAATTGAAAGGCACTTTTGTCACTTGTCTAAAGAAAAGTTGCGCAACGTCGTTTATTAGTACATGTATAAAAACTAATAACTAATATACAGAAATTTTTAACTTGGATCTTGGAAAAACCCCTATTTCGTATCAACTAACATTTTTGGTCTTGGCGCCATTCAAAGACATCTATCGTTAATGTCGAGCTAACCTGAAAAAAATTTTTGGCTGTGCATTCTATACATATTTAATTGGCAAAGTCGATCTCTAGCATTTTGGTATCAAAGGAAAAATTAAATAATATGGTGATATCTAAAAAATCAAAATCTAAATTATTGAAAGACATTTAAACAAAAATCATATACAAAATTTTAATTTCAAAATTATAATATATTTTTTTTTGTTCTTTTTGAACAGTAGAGTCGAGTATATAATATATGTATATGCATATACGATTAACCATTGTAAGCAGCCAACATCATATTTCGGTTCGATCTTTGTTCTACAGAAATTACATACATTACCGCTAATTCCAATTTATGTACAATTACAACGTATCTAGCAACGAATTCACACATACAGGTGGTTTGTACAAAGTATAATATTATATATATTTGTGAATCGGGTGAGTGAGTAAAAAATAAATCACAATTATTTTAGCTATAGTATTTTATAAATTTAAAAAGAATTTATAATAATATAGTGCTAATATACAAATACATTAAAAATAGCTGCTTTCTGGAATATGAGTATTCAGTTTATATACTTCTTATTATAAAGCATACAATATTTGGCAATATTTTACACTTAGTAAAATATTTAATGTATAAAACCCATCCGCATATATTAACGTTGTAAAAGATTTAAGTTAGATGTGTGTAGAGCAAATCAGTGAAAATAGGTACAGAGATAAACTATATAATAAATTAATTATATAGGTATAGTGAATTTAAATTTTCCATTTTGATTTTTTTTTTTCATTAATAAACATTATTTTAAATTTTAAAATATAAATAAAATTGGATATTCTTTTACAATATAAAAAATTTACAAAAATCAATTCAGAACGTTACAATATTTGGAATAAATTTACAAGACTGCGTCTATCACTATACATACGAGTGGTTGATCAATTTACCAATAAAAAATACGAGTTTTTTCTATTAAATTTAACCGGTTTGTGTATACATTAGCAAATAATGGGCAATACAAAGGACGAGGAAGCACAAAACACTTCAGGTGCACCTGCAAATAATAACGCTGGGCCGTCTACATCTTCAGCCCCTCCTTTAGAAAGAGTACCTTCATTTAGTAACATTCGTAATGAGATACTTCCTGTCAGAGTTCAAAAAATTCCTTTTTGGAATAGTAAACCCGCCGCATGGTTTCGGGTTATTGAAAATCAATTTACTGCAGCTCGTATATTCGAAGAGTCCACAAAGTTTGGTCATGTAATTAGTATGATCGATCAGGACACAATAATGAAATGTATTGATTTAGTTGAGAATCTTCCTAACGTTATGCCATATACATTTTTTAAGGACAATGTCATTAAACGCCTTGCTGATTCTGAGCAATCAAATTTGCAGAAGGTTCTTTTAGGAACCGAGCTCGGCGACCAAAAACCTTCTGAGTTGCTCAGCAAAATGAAATCCTTATCAGGTGATAGTTTTAAAGAAGAAGCCCTCAAAACACTTTGGTTACAAAGGTTACCTAGTCAAGTTCGTGCTATACTAGCAGTTAGCGACGGAAGACTTGAAAAATTAGCCCAATTGGGCGATAAAATATTAGAAACAATTTCATATTCTAGTGTTTCAGCCGTTGATGCGCAAATTTCACAATCAGCATCAACGAGCACTAATTTAGAGCACCAAATTTATAGTTTGACACAAAAGTTCGACACCCTTCAAAAGTCCTTCAACAATATGCAACGAAAGCAGACTTCTTCTTCTAGTCGTGGTCGTTCAAGATCACATTCTCGATCAAACTCACGTAGAAATAAAAATTATTATAACGCAGCTCAATCTTCGTTCTGCTATTTTCATTTTAAATTTGGTGATAACGCCACCAAATGCAAACAACCATGTGACTACCAGTCCAGAAACCAGAATAATCCAAAAAACTAGAGTGCGCGTTGGCAGCCGCGGCCTCCAATTCGCCACACATCTCAAGCCGCCTTTTTATTTTCGATGAGCTATCAAAAACAAATTATTTGATTGACACTGGTGCCGACATATCAGTGGTACCAGCTCGCTCATCAGATAGACATAATAAAAATTTAAATCTAATATTAACTGCGGCAAATACTACACCTATCAATACTTACGGTAGCCGCAGTTTAAAACTCTCTTTAAAATTAAGAAGAATTTTCACCTGGGATTTTGTTATAGCTGATGTCGAAAAAGCTATCATTGGTGCTGATTTCATTCAGCACTATGGTTTAATCATAGATTTAAAACGACAGCGGTTATGCGACCCAGTCACAACATTTTTTTCACAAAAGGGCTCATTGTTTATGGGACCACCATATTCATTGTCAATTTTGTCCAAGACAGAATTGCCCATACAAATAAACGACTTATTACAAGAATTTAAATCTATTACAATTCCAAGTAATATGTCAACGCAAATTTCTCATTATGTGAAGCATTTCATTACAACGAAAGGCCCACCAATTTTTTGCAAACCCAGACGCCTGAACCCAGAAAATCTGGAAATTGCTAAAGCAGAATTTCGTTCATTAATGGAACAAGGTATATGCCGTCCATCTAATAGCCCATGGGCATCTCCGTTACATATGGTTCGTAAGAAAGATGGAGGATGGAGGCCATGTGGAGATTATCGTGCATTAAACGCGCAGACGGTACCTGATCGTTACCCAATCCCACATGTGCAAGATTTTACGCAAGGTCTTGAAGGATGCAGTATTTTTTCTACCCTCGATCTGTATAAAGCGTACAATCAGATACCCGTAAACGAAGAGGATATACCGAAGACGGCCATTTCCACTCCGTTTGGGCTATTTGAATTTAATAGGATGACGTTTGGATTGCGGAATGCAGCCCAGACATTCCAGCGATTCGTCCACAGTATTTTGCAAGACATACAAAATTGTTACGTCTACATAGATGATGTTCTTGTAGCTTCTGCGAATTTTGATGAACACATCATTCATTTAAGAACAATATTTTCCAGACTAAGCAAGCACGGCCTAGTCCTAAATATTACAAAATGTTCGTTTGCCTTAGAAGAAGTTCTATTTCTTGGCTATTCTATTAGCAAAGATGGTGCAAAACCATCTGCGCTACGTACAGAAGCGATAGCCAATTGTAAGCCACCGTTAACAGTAAAAGAAATGCGTCGTTTTTTAGGGATGCTAAACTATTACCGGCGCTTCATCGATGGTGCTGCTAAAAGTCAAGCAACCCTAAATAGTTTTTTAGAAGGAAGTAAAAGGAAAAACGACACGACCCCAATAGAATGGACTGACGAATCCCGTCAAGCATTTGAAAGGTGCAAATTACAATTGTGCAATGCAGCAACCCTTGCATTTCCAAAAATGAATGCAAAGCTTTCATTATTGGTCGATGCATCGGATACAGCGATCGGAGCTGTATTACAGCAAAGTTCCGAAGATGGTTGGCAACCTCTAGGATTTTACTCTAAAAAACTGGATAACGCGCAAATCAAATATAGTACCTATGACAGAGAGTTACTTGCAGCTTATTCAGGTATAAAACACTTTAAGCATATGCTTGAAGGTAGAGTATTCACTCTTTATACCGATCACAAGCCTCTGACGTTTGCTTTTGTTCAAAAAAATGAAAAAGCAAGTCCACGTCAACTTAGACATCTTGACCTAATTGGTCAATTTACAACCGATATCCGGTACATAGTCGGCAAAGAAAATATCGTTGCCGATGCTCTGTCTCGTCTTGACGAAATTGGTTTAACAGGAACTATCGATTATACTGCCATAGCTAATGCTCAAAACCAAGACGAAGAATTTGGTTTATTACGTAAAAACAAAAATTTAAAATTTTCAAAATTCGAAATCAATGATGATTCAGATACATTTTTATTCTGCGAAACGTCCACGAATCACATCAGACCGTATATACCATTACCATTTAGGAGATCGGTGTTCGATAGTGTGCACAATTTGGCACATCCCGGCATCAAATCAACACAAAAGCTAATGGTGCAAAAATTCGTGTGGTCATCTATAAATAAAGATGTCCGAAAATGGGCAAAAGAATGTCCAAAATGTCAGGTATCGAAGATTAGCAGACATACACATAGTCCGATTGGTAATTTTCCGCTAACAACCAACAGATTTTCTGATATACATCTCGATATAGTAGGTCCACTCAGCATATCTGAAGGTAAACGATACTGCTTAACGTTGATAGATCGCTTCACCAGATGGCCTGAAGCCATACCAATGGCTGACATGAAGGCAGAAACGATCGCTGATGTAATTTATCGTGAGTGGATTCCACGTTTTGGAATACCCTCATGTATAGTCACTGATCAAGGCACTCAATTTGAGGCAAATCTGTTTACCGAAATGTCACGATTTTTCGGTTTCAAAAAAAGAAGAACGTCGTCTTACAACCCGAAATGTAACGGTATTTTAGAAAGATGGCACAGAACTTTAAAAGCCGCAATTATGTGTCGAAACAACACACAATGGACAAAAGAATTGCCAATTATATTATTAGGTTTGCGTTCTACTATTAAAGAGGACCTAAATGGAACGGTAGCAGAAATGGTGTATGGTCAGTCATTAAGATTGCCATCTGATTTTTTCAGCGCGTCATCTACGCAATACAATTCGGATTTTATCTCAAATTTAAAAGCCCACTTTGAAAATGTCAGACCTGTTCCAACGTCACATCACAGAATTCAGAAGATATTTATTTCTAAAGATCTCGAATCATGTACGTACGTTTATGTTCGAAAGGATTTAGTCCGAAAAAGTCTCGAACCCCCTTATAGCGGTCCATATTTTGTCGTTGAACGGCAACCCAAAGTTTACAAACTTCGTATCAAAAATAAAGATCTAAATATTTCCATTGACCGATTGAAACCGTGTTATGGCCAAATTTTGCATAACAATGACAAAGAACCTGATGTAGTTTCAAGTAAGATTGTATATCCTGATCCCAAAACAGCAAAGCAAACGCTTAAAAAAGTAACATTTCAACCAGAAAGTCCAATGAAACTAATTAAAACTCGTTCAGGTAGAATAAGCAAACCTCCAAAAAGACTGTCAATGTAAATAAAACTAATATTTCATTTAAAAATAGTCAAATTCAGTTTTAAAATTATATATTTTTTGAATTGTAAAAGGTGGAAAGAAAAAATTTAAAAATAGTTTTAATGATTTTTTATAAAAAAAAACAAAAAAAAAAAAAACAAAAAAAACCAAAAAAAAAAAAAAAAAAAAAAAAAACAGGCAAATATTAAAAAAAAAAGCACATAACGAAAAAAGGTTATTTAATCAAAAAAATATAAACATATGTTCATCGATTTGCTAGGCATACATTTGATTTAAAGCGGTGTTTCTAAAAAAATAAAGCATATAAACTTTTATCGCAAATATAAGTATTTGCTAGGAAGGGAGTATGTAGCGAACGTACTAATTAATTTGATTTTATTGTATTTTG
>JANSTW010046124.1:0-13421 GCA_027564275.1 Diadocidia ferruginosa
ACTTTTGTTCCTACTTGTCTTAGATTGGGTGATGAGGAAAGTTAATACCACAACCAGTGGTATCCAATGGACTCTTGAATAAAAAAGATAAAACATGAGATTATTTTACATTGTTTTAAACGTTTCAAGCTAAAAGTGCCGCGCAGCAAAATTTTTTGCAAAAAAAAATAAATCGTAAAACGGAAATTTTATAATTTGGGGTGACCTTTTTGGCTTTGAATTTGTGTGACTAAAATATTTTGTTGATTATTTGATAGAAATCTGTATTTGATTTTCATCGGTATAACTAATAAAAAGATCATTATCATACATTTATCAAAATAAAATTGCCGCGCAGTGAAATTTGTTAATATAAAATATAGTAAAACACGAAATTTTGAAAGTTTGGGGGCCCCTTGGGTGTTGAATTAGTTTAAATATAATTTTTCTAACAACTAAAAAATATATTAAAATTAAAAATAAATGCATATAATTTGATAATTTGAGGACCCTCTTGAGTCGGGCGTTCTATGCATTTGCCTAAGTGGCCTATAGCCGTTGGCTACGGTGACGGTCTCTTTCAATTTCCAATTGAAATAATAAAAAAAAGACTTAGAATTGATTTGAATTAAAAGTCTGTTTTCAAGATTATTAAATTTTCCAAAAATTCAATATCTTGAGAATTTTGCAGAATTTTATGGTTTTGACCATTGTTTTAACAGGAAGTATTGATTTTATATAGAAAAGAAAGTATGTACATTTTGTATTAATAACATTTTCATTTAAAATAATGGTCACCGCATATATCATATGTAATATCTGTATACTGCGAACAATACTATGTGGTTTCAATAAATGCCAATTAAATTTAATATGTCCTTTATCTAAAAATACAATACTATACTATACTGTATGTTCGTTTAAATTATTACATACAATACACTCTTGTAACCTTTGAAATTTTCCTTTATATTTTATTTATGCATTGTCGTGCAGAATATAGGATACACGGTTTTTGAGGTAGCTAAAATTTGACATTCTTATTTTTTTCGCCTTTTAAAGACTTTCTATGTGCCTCCAGTCTGTCTGTCTGTCTGCACTGGTCGATTTTAGCCAATTTGTGGTAAGAGTGAGTTATTAGTGGTTTAAACTCTGGGATTGCATTGTAAGTCCATAGGTCAAAGAGGAAGCAGATCCCAAAACGATTTTTTTCTTGTAAAAATGGACAAATAATATGAGCTTATGTGTTCTACTAGTAAATGGATTTAAGTTGAGCTGAGTTTTAAGGGGTCTTATACTCTAGGAATCATCAGTGTAGTAGCTTTTGGTATGCTCGGTAACATATGGAGGTCCCCACAGAACTCACAAAATTTAAAAATTAAAATATTTAAGACAAACTGCCTTTCCGTATTACTATATGGTTGTGAAACTTGTAAAATGACTAACACAATGGAGTCACGCATGCAATTTTTTATCAACAAATGCTTGAGACGCATTTTCAAAATATTCTACCCAAATGTAATCTCTAATCAAGATCTGTGGCGGAAAACCGTAGTTGGGAGTATTAAAGTATTAATAAGGAAGAGAAAGTGGGGTTGGATCGGACACATTCTGCGACGACCAAGCGATGATATAGCGCGGGCGGCGCTTGATTGGAACCCGCAGAAGAGGACGACCAAATCTTCGTGGCGCCGTTGCAGGAAGCAGAAGCCGAAGGAAAGAACTTCAACGAAATAAAGGCTCTGGCAAGAAATCGAGTGCGTTGGAAGCAATTTTTTGATGTCCTATGCTCCCACGCTATGGAGTAGAGGATGAGATGATGAATATGAACTTTACCTTATGACCGAAATTTGATCCTGGGATACCATTGTAGTGTAATAAGTCAAATGTATCAGGCATCGACTGTTTCTCTTCGCAGAAAAATTCGTCCATAAATCCATTTAATAAAATAATTCCTAAAGACTCGGGATCCAGCTTTTTACTCATAATGTCCACACTTAAAATAAAATAAATATAAACAAAATAGCTGTAGAGGCTGAATGAAACATACTATTCCGGTTCACTAACCAGTCCCAGTTCGTGCAGAACATCTTGCAATACCGGAGTTGGAATAAAATTGTTACCGTCTGGATCATACGATTTAAAAACACGTCGTGCAATTTCACTAGGTGTTTCCGGCGATACTAAGCGTTTTTCATTACTAAATAAAACTTAAAATTCAAAAACAAGGTTAATTTTATGAAAGAACATTTTCAAAACGCTTTTTACCAGTCAAATGTGTTTCGGAACCCATTACCCAAACTGGGTTTTTTGGATTTTTATAAAATGAACCAACTGTACAATATCGTAATTGTTCCATTAATGTGATAAATCCAATATCAGATTGTTGATTTATTCCACGAAGTTCTGCAAAAAAGGGTATTTAGAAAGTACTAAAATAAAAAAAAACTAGATTTACTTAATCCTCCAACATCTGTGTCATTGTCCCAGACATGCGCTACCGCACGACCCGTTAACATTAAATTTATAAGACCCTGCGATGCATATCCCATTGTGTGATGAATTAATGGTTCCGATGTGTCCAACAATTCTGACATAATGTTCTCTATATTTTTCGTAATTAAAACCGTATACATAAATAGCAAAACGCCATATTGACTATTTAAAACATGAAAATTTTCCGAATAATATTTTTCTACATCATCGATACTCTCCAGACAAATCACCGACAAACGTTCATGAAATTCATCTGGATTCCATTCAAATTCTTGAGATTGTAAGCTCTGCAATAATAATATTGGGTAAGTGGAATACATTTCTTTAAATTATCCTCGAAACTTACATGCATTTTAGAATCTTCTTCCAAAGCATCGCCAGAAGATGTACCTTGTGCACAATCTCCAGACGTTGGTGCATCTTCCGACGCTTCTTTGCAAACTTCTGGTAACGTATATATTTTGTACATTTTATCTTTACATTTCATTAAAATATTACACAACGCTTGAATTAAAAGTGTCTTACATTTATCTGTTGTTAACTAAAAAAAATAATTATTTTTAAAAATGGTAGTTTAGCGGTCGTTTTTGATAAAACAAGTTGATTTTTATCAAAGGAGGAAACCACTAGAAAAAAAATTGTCTCCCGAATGGCCTTGCAGCGAAAGTGCCTAGCACCGAATTGTTTGGCACCAAAAGTGCCTATCAGTGTGACTAAAAAGGGCAAATTCATTTCCCGGTGTTCTATTTTGGGCGAGACATTTGATCCTAGGGGTGATCAGTGTGTCTTAGAAGAGCAAATTTATTTACCAGTGTGTCATCTCGGGCGATATCCTAGGGGTCATCAGACACTTTCGGTGCAAGGCACTTATGCTAGTACATGCTCCGATATTAACTTATAAAACTAAAGTTCGTTGGACTCAACCGCCCATTTTTCGACAATTTAAATAAAATTAACTGACATAAACCATGACTATTCTTTTATGTTTTAGAAACTGACTATTAATTTAAATTAAATTCTATATATAATGATAAATTTTATAAGTAATTTAAAACCATGACAAAATCGATGATTACATTTTTATAACGGTTAAAGGAAGGTGTGGGTACGCTGTACGCAATTCTATGGTCAAGACGATGCGGAAAGTTTGTTTAAGGGCTTAACGAGTAAATGGGAGCAAAAACATGATTAAATAAGAAAATATAACATATTGCATTCCTTACATCACTAAAACTGTGTCCAGGTGTATCCATAATTAATGTTTTCAATAGAAATGCTTGAACTGGTGCAATAACTGCACATGGTCCACCTTGATGTTGCACAAGTGCAGAGGGTTCCACATCACTAAACTCAAAACCTTGAAATATCAAAAAAAGAAATTAAGGAATATTGTCAAACTAAAAATAAATCCTGCACAAACCCTGTGACCATCGTCTGAAAACATCTATTTTTATATTTTGACCCCATAATAAATTTCGAATGTCCGTCAATTCTTTATTATCATCGGTTGGAGCTGATCCACTAGCTGTATCAGCCATTTAATTTAGAATTTGTTTTTATCTAAGGCTAATAAAGTTAAATTTATAAATAATTTACTTGCAATAAAATACACAAATTTTTTTATTATTTTTTTTAGGTTATGTCATAAACATCTATTTTTCCCTTTTTCGAAATTCGAAAAGAATAATTCGCAAAAGAAGTTAGCCTATGAGAAAAATTGAATAAATTAAACGTGAGACTGAGAAATTCAAAATTTTAAAAAATTGGCGGGGAAAAAAAAATTAAAAAAAATTAGGATGCCACCTTCATGTAAATGTAGTCAGCATGGAGTAGTGAGTAGCGTCACGGCTTTGTGTTTAAGAGGTTGCGGGTTCGAGACTCAGCAGGGTCAAAAAATGTTCACAACTGGACCTTCGCCTCACCTTTCATTCGCAGGTGTTTTTCTAAAAAAAATAAATAAAAAATCGAGCGCAGTGGTTCGGAAGTCACTTAAAGCCGTAGGTCCGCCTTTGTGACACCAACTGATAGGGTTCCTCATATAGTGTAAAAGCCGACCACTGATCACCCAAAAATATGGCTAGTGCGAGTTGCTGACAACACTCCACCTTTGATATAGTCAAAGATATAGTCGTCAATGAAGGTATCAGATAGAAAAAGGGTAAATGGTCCCTATATATACTCGCTTTGGAGTAAAGGACACGATGATGATGATTATGTCATGTAAATGAAATTTCAAGATATCAGGGTGCTCAACTGTGGGCTGGGCCGTTAAGGAGTAAGTTCACTTTACTGGCACAGCAACGGGAAACCCTCCTGTATGGGGATAAGTGTTATGCGAAGGCACAAACATTGTCTGTTTTGGATATTAGGGTGCACAAATTTCCTTAATGGAATTACATACAAACTTTAGTCCCCCCCCCCCCACTTTAAATGGGGCAAAGTTACTCGTTTAAGTCCAAAACAAAATTTCTTTCTGAGAAGATGACCGACAATTTGTCAATAAATTTGGCGATTTGCAATGACTTTGTATAGAATAGATTTTGCTCTGTACTTCCAAAAACAATATACATTTTCGTAAAGCACATATTTGTTGTCTTGTTGAGACGTTGGGTAGGAGGATAATGAGAAAATCAATATAGTTCTCATATTCAAAATTCGGCATTGCCAACATAATAAACTAAAAAAATAATGTGCTGCTGCTTCATTTTATTTTATATTTTCTTTTGGACGAAAAATGCTTTTAATTTTCAATTGATAATTATATTTTATTATATATAAACTATATTTTTCTAATAATCTTTTGCTGCATTTTAATCCATTTTATATGTAACAAAATAATTAAATTACTTTTTTCGATTCGTAATTGTTTAAATTTGTGATTTTCCTTATTGGTGGTGCGGTGTTCCAGCCTGCAATTTCATGAAATTGATGCATTTCGGATTATAAAGTGGATTTTTGGTAATTAATTATAAATTAACTAATTAAATTATGTAATTTGTATATTTATTTTTAGTATTTGATTATAATATAATTGATTTAAAATAGACTTTACTATTTAAAATAAGAAAGAAAATGGTAACTCGACCTGTTCCTACTCCTCATTTTGGTCTTCCTAAATGTATAATAAGAATAGAATAGAATTAAATATTTCTTAATTTAGAAATGAATCCAAATACCTTTAAACATTCACAATAATTTGGATCAAAATAATAGCCCGTAGTGCATTCTAATTCTTGTATGCAACGACACTTGCACTTATCAGAATCCCAATTTTGTGAATTCTGTAAATGAAAATAATTCGAGTTGTTTATTTAAAATTAATGACTTATCGTTCCATCTATAATTTACCTCAATACATTTTGATTTTTCATCATAATTTACACATTCGCATTGGCACCCCGTGTGCTTCTGCAGAATGTTACAAAACTCTGGTTTGACTATGCAATCACATTTGCACTCTACATGTTCTATTATGGGCGTAGAATAAATTTTTCCATTAAATTGAAATTTTTGCGAAGTCGCATTAAAGAACCACTTTTTAAGCTGAAAAAAAGTTCTTATCTTTATTACTTAAATTTACAAATTGCGACCCTTACAGTAAAAATCCTTGATTCGATTTTGGATGGTGAACAATGTTGCAATGTACTCGTGCAACATCCGCCGCACCTTAGAATTCTTGTACATGTTGGAGTATAAATATCTAATGTTCCGATGTAATTGATGGGAGTTAACGGGATGGTTTGATTTTCAGGTTTACAAGACGCTGGCTTCGGAATTGTACTAGAACCTAAGGACATTCTTGAGTTAATAACGCAGCTATATAATTTTAAGTTTTCCTACCTCTTTCCTCTGCTGAATCTTCACTGAACAAATCTGGAATATTAATAACAAATTTATTTTTTTTATAGATTCTTCAACACATTAGCAAAATGATGGAGCCTGAAGAAGTTTTAGAAAAATTTCTGGAAAGTATCAATCAAACCGACTATAATTTTGCATCAAACTGCGCTTTAGAATGGTTTGGTAGAACTTTACGTGGTAAAAAATCAGTTCATCAATATTTTAGGTATGTTTTCAGATAAATTCGATTACTTTAGCTACAAAAAATATTATAATTTGGATTGTATTTTAGATATAATCTCGCCCAACAATACGAACATCATTTCAACCATGCCTCAAGTTGTGAGCCATTTGAAGTAAAACCAATACACTTTAAAACGTAAGTTTTACTATTTTTCATTATATTTCACGTTTTACTGATACTTTTGGTATGTTCTACAGCCGAGAAAAGTCTAAAGCTGACGAATTGTTAATAGTTGAACCTTGTGACAGAGACAGTTGCTTCACCCCAAAACCATCGACTTCGCGTTCAAATCCCATTTCTGAAGATAAAACATTGCAAATAAAATCAAAATCTATAGATGATGTAAAAAATGAATTTATAACCCCACCCAAAAATGGAACTTTACAAAAAACGTATCAAATTGACCTACAAAAAACGTCCAATTGCTGTAAAACATTAAATTTTGATGACAATAAAGACGAAATTGAATTCAAAAACGTCGCACCAACAATGACAACACCAAAAAATACAAACGGCCTTAATACAGAACCTATTGTGCATGAATCGATTTCAAACGCAAATGGATCTGTCTTAGAAAAGAAAGTTTGTCACATTGATTATTCGGATCTTAGATATATTGAAGCTATTGGGACGATACGTACAATAAGTAAGTCAAAGCATAAAGGAATTAAAAGTACGACGACTGTATCTCACAACGATTTACTCTCAAATTCTCCGGATTACTATCGAAATCGGAAAACTAAATTGAAAATTTCTTATCGAATTCAAAACATTAACAAGGATGTAAAATTTGCACTAATAATCTACGAGAATATAACAAAAAATCAACAATGCAGACGTAATTTATTGTCTGAATTTACAGAAACTGTTTCGGCCATGCCAAATAAATCGTCTACAAGAACAAAACAAAATTTAAAGAAATCTAAATCAACTAATGTGCAATCACCATTAAAGCGTTTACGGTTCTAACCAGTTCCAGTTCCAAAATACTGTAACAATGTTTAATTGTTTTATTGCATATAAACTGTATGTACAAATATTTATTTTTAATAAAGATTTTATTTTTATTTTTATGTATTTGAAATTTAAGACGAAGATTTCACCAGTAAAAAAATCAATGAAAATCGGTGTTGTTAAATTGACACCAAGTAACATAAACTTTCATGTTAATATTGTATATATACAATTTTATCATCTATAGTTAGCTTGAAGGCTTAAGCGAATAGCTAGCTAATAATATTGCTAAAATATTCAATTTAAGTTGACCGATTAGCCTGTGTTCCTAAATTTCAAATTTGTTAACATTCACGGTCGATCAAACGATTTTCATTCAAAAATTTTATTAGTTAGGTACGTATGGAACTTAAGTTGATGCTGCTTTTACTATCTTTTAACATTATTGAAAACTGACGAACCGCAATTTTGTAAATACATTTTTACAACAAAAAAACAAAGATGGGGGCCGCTAACCTAGTTATACACCCCAAGTGAAAGTCCAGAGTATAGAGCCACTTAAAACCCACCCAAACTAAAATGTAATAAAATCCGTCAAACTTTCTCTATATGCTCTTATATTTCGGCCATTTTTAGAAATACAAAATCGTATGGGAGCCTCTTCTAACCTTTGACCTCACTAAAAACTCACCCTATCAACAATTTACCAACTGAGGCCCGATTATGAAACTCGATATTATCGGTATCGAGTCGAGATTTAAATTGCGATACGCTCGAATGTAGCTATTACGACTTCTAGATGATAATGTAAGTTTAAATTGAGTCAATGAAAATGTATATAAATTATACCACTCGATTCGATCGAAAAGTCATAATAGCTACATTCAAGCGTATCGGAATTTTAAGCATATCGCACATTAGAGCGACGCAACGAGGCGAGAGGCGCGACACGATTGAAAGAGTCAGATTTTTAACATACAAAACAACAACAAAAAATATAAAAAATATTTGTTGTTGTTGTTTTGTATGTTAAAAAACTGACTCTTTCCGCTTGCTTTCGCTTACAGTCGCCTAGGTGTGCGGTCTCCTTTAATATCGACTCGATACCGATTATATCGAGTATCATAATCGGGCCTCTGGAGTCTGGACTCGATGGTTACTTTTTATTTTCTAGTTTATCTGAATCAGGGCATCAACAAATGAGAAATAAACAAGGTCCTGGTAATTTAACTATTTTGATCTAAATTAAGGCTTCTACTATTTACATACATTATTATCCATCATATGGATTTTTTTGTATATGTATAGTAAAATCAATAAATTATTTATTAATAATGGTGCAATAGCGCCGAGTGGAGTGTATTAGTGCCGAGATTTAAACTGAATTAGTGCCGAGAAAATTTTGCATGAGACTTGGCACTAATTCATTTTAAACGGAAATAGTGCCGAAATCAGATTTTCAATTGCTTTCAAACTGAGTGCCGAAATTGACAATTCTCGACGCTAATTCAGAAAAATATTTTTTTCACTATTTGTTTCACAAAAACAATGATTTCCTTGATAAAAGGTCGCTGATATTTCATTTTGGAATTTTTTGCGTTCATTAAAAAAAAAATTAACGTCGAGAAATTTTCTCGGCACTAATTTAGTTTAAATCTCGGCGCTATTTCACTCAACGCTATTACATGTAGCCTAAATTATACCAACCTGCGTAATCTTCCTGTGTAAAGAAGTCTTCATAAAATTGTGAGGTTGACATACTGTTTATTCGTTGAAGAGTATTTACTGGTATCTTTTGAAGAAAGGAAAATCTATACATCGTTAGTCATGTATCTTTGAAAATATTTTTTATATAAAACTTACATTGTTTGATGTTACCAAGTTTATGTTCAAACTTCCCAATAAAGTAGTTTGTAAAATAATAATTGAAGCACAAAGACGATATTTACTACGTAATTTAAACATTTTACGTAAAAAAAAAGTTTCTTATACGGTATAATAATTTCAATTTACTAGTTATAATTAATATCATCATCATCGTGTCCTTTACTCCAAAGCGAGGGAGCATACGAACCATTTTACCCTTTTTCTTTCTGATACCATGGTTTTCATTGACGACTATACCATAGGCTGAGTATTGTCGCACTAGCCATATTTTTTGGTGATCAGTGGTACGGGTTTTTACACTATATGAGGAACCCTATCAGTTGGTGTCATATAGGCGTACCGACGGCTTTAAGTGACTTCCGAACCACTGCGATCGTTTTTTATTTTTTAGGAAAACACCTGCAAATTAAAGGTGATAGTCCAGTTGTGAAATGTTTTTGGCCTGACAGAGCCTCGAACCCACAACCTCTTGAACACAAAGCCGTGACGCTACTCACTGCTCTATGCTGGCTATAATTAATATAATAGAATTATAAATTATATATTCGACTATATTAGAAATTAGAATACTACAAATTCGAATAGGTATAACAAATACAATATAGTATATAAAGTTTAACCCAAGAGCAAATACAATTAACTGCAGCAAAATTATATAGAATATTAAGGGGTAGGTAGTGTTGTATCAAAACGTACTAGAATATGAATATTCCGGGACAGCTATTTGAGCCAAGTCAATAAGTATGTGATTCATCATAAACGATATCTCAATCGCCGCTATTCACCGTTAATTGCTTTATGTTAGTAATGTAGACTGTTAAATTGTCCTTAGTTTGAGAAAAACATATACGGTAAATTTGATGCAGGAGCATTTCTCGGAAAAACCTTCTCCAAATTGATAGAATTTAATAAAAATAATCGATTGATAATTTCTTGAAATATTTTTAAAAAATGTTACGTAACATATACTGGACCCCCTCCCTCCCCATTGTAACAATCTGTAACATAATTGTAAACCCCCTAGAACGTTACGTAATATATGGACGGCCTTTTAGGTCCTTGTCATGTTTCGTCCTTCGACTCGATCATCATAAATAAAAATATAATACGGCTCCTTAATCATATTCTTTAGATTTTTAAAATCTAAGAAAAAAACGAAAATTTCACGTAAAATACAAAATAATAAATTTAATTTAAATTTTAAGTTAAACGCAAATAGTAATTTACAATGATACATTTAAAATCAGTCGGAAAACTTCAAAATTTTATATTAATAAAACTTTAAATTAAATTATATCTCTCTCTGACAAAAGTTTATAATTAGGTACAAAATTATTTTAAACTTTTTAATAATATTGGTCAAAAAACTTGAAAATAAATTATTTTTCATATATCATGAGAAATAATTATTAAAAAAAGAAGGAATTGTAAATCTTGATATCTGTCACACTTACAGAAACTTCTAAAAGAAATGGTAAATTATGCTATAAGAAAACTTTTTTTTTAAACAAATTTAAATTATTATTATTTTGTAGGTGACATGCAATTATGTATATATATGAAACTTTTTCGTATGTTTATTTGCTAACATAATTTACAGACTTTTTTTTAGCATATTTCAAAAAAGCTACAAACATTTTAACTACTTTATACGCATACATGGAAGGTTAATTATATAAAGTCTCCTTTTTGGTCAACATTTTTTTGTGCATGCTTTCAAATGTAAATAATTTTTGAATACCCTCGAGCCTATATGATATGTATATTATGTATATAACTAAAAGTAGAAAACTTTGCGTTATGTCATAATTTTGAATATATATATTTTGGAGGATTAGAAAAATATACACGGTACGCTTGATAACAAAAAAACTGGAGCTTTTTTGTAAAACCTTTACAGTTTCTCGCAAAAATATTATAGATTTATACAATATCAGATACTTTTTGTTTGATTAGTATAATATGTAGTGCAACCCACTTTATAGTTTTTCGAAAAATCAACAAAAGCCAAATTTCTCGATATAATTAATTAATTTGGATAAAAATTGGAGTAACAGCAGATTTCTTGTTATCAGGGGTTATAATCAAATTAGGCTTCTGGTAAAAAATAGGAAAATCTTGTATATACAGGTTATATTTTAATAAAAGTCTTACGTAGGTGTAGGTATAATATAAGTATATATGAAATCAAAAGACTTATACAGGATCAGCGTAAAAGTCGTAAAAAAGTTGTTTAAAGTTTTTTACTGCGGTAGAGCGAAAAAAAAAACATTAAGAAATAATTTATTAGAAACAATTTCTTTTGTTTTTCGTATACAAAGTTAGCTGCTACACATAATCCTCTAGATGTAATATAATAATAAAGAAACATACATTACAGTTTAACCGCATTCAAAAAATCTATCTGAAAAATGAAAATATATGATGTGAATAAGCGCTCATATTATACCATAGTAATATTGTAGGCTAACCGAACATGCAGGAAAAAAATGGTTTATTATATTATTATGGGTGCTATAATCTAATAAATTAAATTTTACATAATTAATCCATTTACATAAATTTTAATAATGCAAAAAAAGAAAACCCCAGAAAATTAGGAATAAATTAAAGATAATCTCTTTATTTAGTTAGACTGATATAAAAATAAAAGGAGGATTTACACTTCTTTTATATTATATTTTATACAGGATTTATAAGACTTATTATATAATAAGATGTTTTTATATAAAAAATATGTATAAGTTCAACGTATATAATTGAATAAATAAACTTGTTGCTCTACTGTGCCTGTGCTATACATACAATATATATAAATATTTAAAAACTTATACTTATTTTATAAGAGAAACGTTTTTCAAGATTGGTCATCTGTACGTAATATATTCTATTGAAGAGGAAAATCTTAATGATGGATTTCATATCAACCTAATCAATGGTTTACACAAGAAATATTTATTCAAAAGTAAATTTATGCATAGTGTTATAGAATACAGATTCTACCTTTATATAGTCTATAGTTTTTACCTACAAGTATAAATTATATATATATTTATTATTTATATATTATGTGTAATTAATTCACGATAATACTGAAAATATATGTGTCTTTCGAGCTTATATAATATTTTAATTTATAAACATGTTAATATATAAGTAATAACATCTATTCTATATAAACGATCAATCTATTAGCATTATTTATGTTTATCGATATTTTATAATTGATATATAAAAAAATATTCAGCGTAGTAGATCTCGGATACAGCAGTACTCTTTCAGTAGTTAGCAATATTTCTAATAGTAGGACTGACTATATGCTCCCAATATTAGAACTGAACAACATTTTTCACACCAAATTTCCAACCAGTCAGGCAGTCGGCTTTGGCAGTGGCGCCAATTGGAGGGGGAAGGGTAGGATTTGAAAAGCTCACACAAATTTTTGTACATAATAACAACAAAATCCATATAGAAAAAAATTACAAAGAAAACATTGCGCAACATTTTTGCCTGGGGCGAAATGATTGAAATTGATCGGAAATTATTATAAAAAACAATATAGCAGCTTGTGTTCTTAGATTTTCAATTGTTTTTCAAAATTCAACGTCGAGTTTGATTCAATCACCTCGCTGCTGTATCTTTTCTTACTATTAATAAACCTAGCGATACTAACTACCTAGGTATATAGAAACAGATTTGGCGTCACGTATTTAGGTGGAAAAAGGAAAAAAAGCCCCAGCAGATTGTTAAGAAATCAACAAGACTTTGAGGTGCATTGCTATATGTTATGCAGCAAAACTTATAGGCAAAATTGTTCACTACGAAAATAGGCTCTATAGCAATATGATCTTTTTTGGTATGCAAATCATTTATAGTCCATCTCGTCCTGTAGTATCGCTGAATATATATATATATATATATATATATATCTTACATTTATTTATATATATCTTACATTACATGTAATCTTGTTAAAAAAGACAAGATGAAAGAGAAAAGCAAAGTGGTTTACTATAAAAAA
>JANSTW010046135.1:0-13420 GCA_027564275.1 Diadocidia ferruginosa
AAGTTATTACTACAACACAGCACAGTGTTGTTGTTGCTGTGGTTATAACTGGCATCGAGAAGAGCTTATAAAAAACGTTTTCGATTTATGGATTATTATCTATAATAACGATAATTATAATATTAGAACGTTTTATCATATAATAAAATATAAAAATATGTTATATTGGTCTAATGATATATAGTTTCTAATGAGGTGAAATTCGTCTATAAAAGTTATTAAAACTTTAATGGTATAGATAAAGTTTTTTCCTGGTAAACGGATTTGGTTTGAAATATATGAACATATAAGAAGCATAGGCATTCTGGCTCATTTCTGTCGTCACGACTTAAGAGTGAACGATACTTAATTTTTTTAAAGGGAAGAATGTGAGGATGATCAAGAGAGGGTTTGAGGATTTTCGTCAATTTTGAAGTAAGGGGGTAGGTTTTAGGAATAAACCTGCGGTTTTAAAGACTTTGTTGTTGTAAATATTTATTAGTTCAAACTTTTTGTTCAAAAATGAGAAAAAATAGAGAATGTTTTAGTTTGTGTCTGTTTTCAAATGTAAAAATATAGTAAAAGCAGTGTCCCAGTCATACTGGGGGCTCTCGGACCTATTTTTTACTTTAAAGTAGTTGCCTTGTTACTCCGAGCTTCAAGTAAAACTTCTTTTAAAGTAAGCGTCAATATCTGAGTCTTATTCAGACAGTGGGCTGTTTCTATCGATAGACATTCATTCGGCGGTGTTTATTAAAAAGCGATTGCAGTGGCCCAGAAGTCACTTAAAGCCGTTGCCCGCAATTATGAAACCAAGAGATAGGGTTCCTCGTATAGTGTAAAAACCCACTCACTGATTACGAAAAAAATAATATAACCGGTACGATATGCTGGCAAAATTCTACATTAGGAAAAAAAAAACTAGTAATCAGATTCAACAGTGATAATCGTTTAGGTCAAGTAGTAAGAAATTATTATTATTATTTATCATTTCAATATAATTTGGGTGTAATTTCGCAAATTTTTGTTCGCCTTAATGCGAGATTTGCAGCAAACTATCAGATCAGTTACTCGAAAACGAGATTGTTCAATAAATTAACCACTGGAATCGCTTTTTAATCTTTCGACTGTGGTTATACGGTGAAAAATTATCCTCTCTATAGTGAATAAAATATAAATAGAATTCTTACAATGGCAGTGCATCAAAAAAAATTGTTATCAGCTATTTTCAGAAAAACCAAAATAAATATAAAATTCGTAAGATAGCAAAATAATCCTTATCACTACAGATTGAATAAATTACGTAGTTTGAAACCACATTGACTTGACATAATTTATTCTAATAATAATAATAATAAACGTCTTATATGAAAAAAATTATTGAACTAATCTTATCTTACATTTTAAATTTGAAAAGATTTAATTTTTTCTATTGGTACGATTGGCCGAATAAACATGACATGATTGGAATTAAATTAATTTGATTATAATGGAAATTTGTAAATATTGTGTCAATAGCAGTGCAGTAATTCAAATTGTGCGATTTTTAAAGACGCTAAATATATAAAATGTATGCATATATTTATTTATTGTGTCATCATTTTTTTATAAAGCCTGCTATTTTATTAATCCAGTCTTAAGGTTCTTTTTAGTTAATATAGAAGTAGCGTTTAAAGTTCCAGCTAAATTTAAAATTACAGCACAAAAAATTTTGGTCGGCAAAAAAAGTTAAAACCTTTTTAAGAACTGGTTTAATTTATCCAAAAGATTTCCGTTTTGTTGACTTTTTTATTGATTTTTTATATTATGTTAAAGAAAAGACACAATCGTTAATCGATTTGTATATTTTAAATATTTCGAAACTTGAATTTAGACATAATATTGTTGGACGTTTATGACTTAGTTATCTTTTAAACCAGTTGGTCGTTAAAGTACCCACTCGAACAAAAAAAATTAAACACGCAAAGATTTAAAACAATAATAATAATAAATAACACACTAATAATAATTATACGTGATATCTATTTTACGATATAATTATATGATATAAATAAAATATTTATATTTTTAAATAAGCTACTTTAGCTGTGACAAGTGTGTTATATAAAGATAACTGACGTTTATGTAATTCTATTTTGGAGAGATTATTGTTTATTATTTGTATAAAATAAAATAAAAATTACAATTTTTGGCATAACTTCAAGAGTATTCTTAAAAAAGGTATCATGAAGTTTATTGTATTGAGTGTGGTGTTATTTGCTGCAAATACGCTTGCAGCTGAATTAAAATGTGATCCATCGGTTACAACGGCTAGTGGAACTCATCTAATTCACCAAGGTCCATTTTGTCCAGGCGAACTTATTTTTGAAGAAGAATTTAATACTTTCGATTTAAAAAAATGGGGACATGAAAATACCTTGGCTGGCGGTGGTGTAAGTTATATCTCATTTGTTTGTGTTTTTTTAGTAAAAGTCAGTGAACTTAAAACAATTTTTATAGAATTGGGAATTTCAATGGTATACGAACAATCGATCAAATTCATTTGTTGAAAATGGTGCTTTACATTTAAGACCAACAACAACCGCCGATTCTATGGGTGAATGGTTTTTAAGTAATGGCCAGTTAAGTGTTCATGGAGGTTCACCAGCTGACGCTTGTACAAATCCATCATTTTGGGGATGTGAACGTACAGGATCACCACAAAATGTTTTGAATCCAATCAAAAGTGCTCGAATTCGTTCAATCGATTCAGGATCATTTAAGTATGGCATTTTTGAAATTAGAGCCAAATTACCAGCTGGTGATTGGTTGTGGCCAGGTAAAAATATTTCTTATATCTTTACATACTTAGGATGACCTAGAGTATATAGCGTAAATGTTCTATATATTACCACATTTGAAGTTCAGAATAAGAAAAAGAAAAATAGAGATAAGTTTTATATAAAGGTGTTTAAAATACCAACAAACCTAAAAAAAGTTACTTTGCTAAGCAGAGATTGTGGTAACAACTATTGCGTTTTTCAGAAAACCGTATTTTCAAAAAATTTCCGCTCAATTTGTTTTTACGATTAACACACCTATTTTAATTGTTCTTTTAAAAATTATAAAACAAGTTGAAGTGACAAAATTTAAAAATATGGCTTTTCTCACCTTTTTAGCCATATCTCTCAAAATACCAAATTTGACAGCAATATTTGCATATTGGTTAAGGTTTTTGTCCTACTCTCTTGTCCAGCATAGTCAAACATATTGTATTTTAATAGCTTGAATATTGCTTCTAAAAACCATTTTTTGGATTTTGTCATTCGTTTTGAGGAAATTGAGGCTTGTTGAATTCGAAAATAGCATCCTATTTTTAACCAGTATAGAGCAGTGGGTAAAGTCACTGCTCTGAATTTAAGAGCTTGTGGGTTCGAGGCTCGGTAAGGCCACAAAAATCTCACATCTGGATTATCACCTTTCATTCGAAAGTGTTTAAAAAGCGATTGCAGTGGCCCGGAAGTCACTTAAAACTGTTGTCCACCTATATGATACCAACTGATAGGGTTCCTCATATAGTTTTAAAACCCACTCACGGTAGTGGCAAATTATTATTATTATTATCAATTTTTTCGGCAGCCCTAGTTTTTGAGTTATATACAATCCGCCATTTTTAAATTATTTGTTTTTAATTCATATCAACTAAAAAAATTATAATATTAAAATGTAAATATTTTTTAAAACATCTTTATAAATTCTTTATATAATAAAACTTGAAAAAAGCATCATGTTAGTACGTTGACAAATTTTTTAATACCTCTGAAAAAAGGGTTTTAAATTATCAAAGTAGCAAAGAGTCGCTAATATTATTACGATGATAATGAAATTAATAATAAAAGTTGTGTTTTATATTATGTCGAATTTAACGTGGTAAAATTTTAAAATGATCGAAAAAAAATATATGATATAAGGTAATCAGAGAATTAGGAGATATTTTGAAAGCATCATTACTTAAACTTATTAAACAAATTATCGATAAACTTAGAAGCAATTAATTTTTTATATACGGTATTTTAAGTTCTTCGGCAAATATGTAGAATTACTCTTGCTCTTGGATCTTTTTGTTCCTCCTAAAACAGTTTGATTTAACCATGGACCTAATAGAGATGACAAGCTAATATGATTCAGAAGTGATTCAGAAGTTATTCAAGTATTTGTAAATTGTATTTAACAAAATATTAACTATAAACAAGATTTTTGATGTCTAGAAATACTTACCTATGGACTATAATTTCTTCTAATTTTTTTATTGATGTGTTGTTGATTGATGGCACTACACGATTAACTCATGCACCATTTAATTAATTTATATGTTAAAAAAACGAAAAAGAAATTTTGTACCGATAATTTTTTTACAACAACTTTGTAATCAATTTTCATTGAAATACAACAATTACTATGATTAATTTACATAGTATTTGTTAAACTTTTCATACTATTTATCCCTCAAATTTTGCTTTCACTTTTTACATCTTGCAAAATCGTGTCGTTTCGAGTCTATTTGTTCTGAAGATTTAACCGAAAATTTTTCATTAAGTGTATATTGTTGAGCAGTCATGTTATATACCGCAAAAATATCATATAATATAATACATAAAAGAACTTTCAATGCTATGCACTTTTAATGCTGCGTACATTCGGCTACAGATTTCGCTTCCACGGAATGAACTACATCAAATATACGAATTTACATATTTTTCAATCAATAATAGTATGTTTTTTTTAAATATTTTTTTAGCTATTTGGATGATGCCAAAGGATAATGCTTATGGCACATGGCCAGCATCTGGCGAAATTGATATCATGGAATCACGTGGTAATCTTCATTTGGTAGATAATGGTATAAATGTGGGAGCAGAACAAGTAGGATCTACACTACATTTTGGACCAGATCCAAATTATAATGGTTGGCCAACAGCTACCCAAAGTCGCAATTCCCCACCTGGTTTTGGTTTTAACAACGATTATCATCGATACCAATTATTCTGGACACCAGATTATATTCGATTCAGTATTGATGATCAAGAAACTGGTACAGTTTATGCTGGAGCAGGTTTCTGGGAACGTGGAGGATGGGATCGTACACATCCAAACTTTAACAATCCATGGAAATATAACACACCAATGGCTCCATTCGATCAAGAAGTAATTTTAGTATTTTATAATATTATAATATGTCTAAAAAAATTCAATCCTTCTTCTTCTTTCATAGTTCTACCTAATAATGAATTTGGCTGTAGGTGGTATTGCATATTTCCCAGATAGTGCAACAAATCCAGGTGGTAAACCGTGGAGAAACGATTCACCACAAGCATCAACTGATTTCTGGAATGCTTATAATCAATGGTATCCAACATGGAACAACTTGGGACCAGATTCCTCACTTCTGGTCGATTATGTTCGTGTTTGGGCTCTTTAATCATAAAATACAAATTAAATTTAATTTTGTTAAATAAAGTTTTCAATATTTATTGATTAACAAAATTCGTGTATTACAATTTTATTTATTATGGATCTGTTATTTTTTGTACGCCTCATTGTCTTCTATTTTTATTTGAATCGAAATATTTTTTTGTCAAACACATATCATCATCACTGTGTCCTTTACTCTTAAGCGACGAAGCATAGTGACCATTTTTTTTTTCTATCTGATACCATATTTTTCATTGACGACGATATCAAAAGTGGAGCATTATCATCAATTCGCACTAGCCATATTTTTAATGATCAGTAGAGCGGGTCTTTATACTATATGCGGAACCTTTTTGTTAGTATCATATAGGCGGACTAATGGTTTTGAATTCTGAACCACTGCAATCGTTTTGAAATACACTTGCAAATGTAAGGTAATAGCACAGTTGTGAAAAAAATCCTTTCCAGAAACGAGTTTTAAACTCACAAACTTTTAACTATAGAACACGGAGCGTCGGTACCTATACTGCTCTATACTGTATCAAACAAACACCTAATCCAAAGATATTTATTTACAATAAAAATCCCACAAATTTGTATTATAGAACGCAGAATACCTACAAAACATAGATTAATCGCATATGTTACTTATTACAAAAATTTAAAAAATTAGAATATAAATTACGATGTGCAACTGAAATTCGTTTTATTTATTTATATAAATGTACCATTTATTATGAAAATCTGATTTTTTTTATTTCCGTTTTTGAATAAATTTAGATCAATAGAACCGGAAATATGGTATGAGAGTAATAAATAAATAAATAAAACATAATAATTTATTGTCGTTTATTTACAACTTTTTCCATATTTTATGTATTTTATTTACTTTTATTTTAAAAATTTATTACCACAATTTTAGTATATATTTGTTGTTCGGTGTTGACTAATCTATAAAGTAAAATTTTAAAATTGTGTCAGTTTAAAATTTAATAAAATAATTTAATTGATCAAAAAAGTGATATTATGTTTAATATACAATTAAACATTTAACTTACTATTGTGATAAAAATGACAAAATGATTGACACAATCAAAAGAAGTAATTTTCTCTTATTATGCATGTCGATTATGATTAATTTAAAATCAAAAACAATAGCTCAACAAGACGCTAGTGTGTTGTTAAAGCAAGGAACTGTTGTTGGTGTAATAAAAAATAAAAAAATAGTGAGAATTTTTTTTTAATAAAATTTGTTTTTGCAGCTCAAGGTTTTTCCGGAAACATCAAGAACACCGATTTTTACTTATTTAGGAATTCCATATGCAAAACCACCTGTAGGAAACTTGAGATTTGCAGTAAGTTCAATTTTTTTTTATAAAATTATATGATGCTTTTGTTTCGAATGTCTTATTACTATGATTTGCTATATCTAAAGCGATGGAGAGAAAATTATATTTTTTTCTATTTGATCCCGTAGTTTTGATTGACGATCATATCAAACGTAAAGTGTTTTTTTTTAAACTAGTACTGCTTATATATTTTGGAAATAAGGGCATACGGTATTTATATTAGGTGAGGTACCATATCTGTTTGTGTCTTATATTAAGACCAACTGTTATTAATTCCTGCGAACGTTTGTTTCCCAATTTTTATGAAAAAAGATTGATTTTCTAAATGTTTTTATTAATTTAATAAATAAAAATTTATTGATTATCTTCCTAATTCCAAAATACCTAAATAACAATTTAAACAATTTTTAAAATTAATAAACAAAATATTCAAAGAAATTTTAATCATATAGGTATCTTACATTATTATTCATATTATTTTTATATTATTTTTCATTATAATTTTATATTATTTTATATTGTTATACATTTAACCATACAATCATATATGTATCTATATATAAGGGCTTTCACGCTTGGATAATTTCATTCATTGTGTTTTTTATTTCAATGAATTTTTCCTCGTATCAACAATAATATAAATTTTTAATATAAAGAATGAAAAAGAAAAAAAACAAAAATGAATGAAAATTATATTCTGTTATTTTTATTCCATTTTTAGGCATATATGTCTATACTCACTAGTCAGTGTTATTAATTATTTTTATTTCTTTATTAGTTATATATATATATATATTTATTTTTAGTAGAAATAATTAGATTTATAAATATATGTTCAAATTTATTTTCTGAACATTTCCCTAAATTATTTTTATTTTGTTCCTGTTTCTTCAGCAAAATACTATTTTTTTTTATAAATGCTTAAATATAGTTAGATTCCGCGTTGAGAGACACTAAAAAGAAAACTTCAGCGCTAAAATCCCTAGTTTATGTGAAGTACACTAAATTTATACGAACCAAGACAACTTGATTAACCGTAAACAAATTTTACCAGACAATAATTTCATTAAATATGAATTTTTTGATGAATGTTTCGATATAGAAACAAATCGAAATGTGAAAATGAGTGGGGAAAATCAATTAGTCAAATTATAAAGTTGATGATACTTTGAATTTTAAGCTGGACTCGAAAAATTAAACGACAGTAAAATTCAAAATAAATACATTAATATTTCAGATTCATAAATGATTACAATTGATATTAGGAAAGTATTTCTACGACAGAATCGAATTTTGATTCTTACATATATAAATGAAAAATATATTGTTAAACCAATAAGCTTCAGCGAAGTTAACCCACGCATTTTAAAGTTAGAACAAAAAAATGCTTTAAGTAAAAATCGGGTAACAAATTAATTGTTTTAAGTCGTTAAACATGTTTAACTAACTATTTAAATGATTTCTAATCCGTTTTAAATAATGACCAAATTCGCGTGTTATGTAAAATGAAAAGTGGTCGGATGTTACGATTATTATTAAAACGTTAAGAACAAAATTTAAATGTGGTATTAAAGGTTGGTCCAATAGTTCTATCTATTCGGACTTTAAAAAGAAAAGTCAAGGGCAAAATTTTTATTGCAAGAATTAATGAAGATGTTTTCGTGTTGAAAATCTATTTATTGATCATGAAAAATGATAATTTTTTAAATTCGACTATAGATGAAATGTCTTTCGAACCGGAATACCAATATTATAATCATATCAACTTCATTATATATTAAAGAACTTTTAAATTGCAAAAAACGCACTCTGATGAAGGATTAACTAACCATTTACAAATGAAAAATATAATTGACGCAATATTCTACAAATAAAAGTTATTTGTTTAAAATATTGTTGTAAATTTAACGAAATAACATAAATACCAAAATGGATTTTTAAAAACTTTAAAATATACCTAATTAAAAAAGAATGTTAGTACATATAAAAAAACACATTATATAAATTATATTTATTTTATTAAGAAACTATATCTTTAACCAAAACAAACGTTTATTCTTATTTTTAAATTTTAGCCACCAGAAGAACATAATGGTTGGAATCAAACACTTTATGCACGCAATTATCAAGCAATTTGTCCACAAATAGAAAATAATATTTACGAAGAAGCCACTAACGGATATCCATATCAAAGTCGGATTAGCGAGGATTGTTTGTATCTAAATATATGGACACCTGAAGTATGCAAGTTTTACAAGATTTATTATAATTATTTCTTTATTTATTTTGAAAGACATATGTACATTGAGTATTTATTTATTGTATCTATTAAACACAAATCTATAAATTACCATTTAGATATCTTTGCGATACGGAAATACACCAGTTCTGTGTATAATCAGCGGTGAAGAAATGGCATTTGATTGGACACGCAATCGTTTAAACGGCCTTGATTTGGCGTCTGAAGGTATCATTGTGATAACCATTCAATCAAGAACCAATGTATTTGGATGGTTAACACTTGAAACCGCAGAAGCACCGGGAAATTTAGGTTTACTTGATCAACATTTGGCATTTAAGTGGATACGCGAAAATATTCATAAATTTGGCGGAAATCCAGCAGAAATAACTCTGATGGGACATGGAACAACTGGATCACCAAGTGCAATGATCCACTTAGTTGCTACAAAATCAAAACTCTTTTTCAAAAATATGATTTTTATATCAGGAACAATCTACTCATCATACTCATTTCAAGGAAATCACAATCGAGTCAGTCCGTCATTGGCCATAATCAAAAATTTAGCATGTGATTCGACAAATTCAAGAATTTCATTGGAATGTCTTCGATCGAAAAGTATAAGCGACTTGTTAAAGGCATTCGAGAATATTTACAAAGTTTGTATATTCAATTAAAATTTAAAATAATTTTGATAATAATTAATAGTAATTGTTTATATTTTAAGGATGGAAATTATACAACTATATTGGGACCACAAATTGATAAATATTTAGAAGATTCAAAGCGATACATTCCTGAGGATCCTAGAATATTAATCGGTCAGAAAAAATTTCCAGATATTCCAATTATGATTGGTCTGTGCAATAATGAAGGTGCTTTTATGAGAGGTAAGACATTGTTCAACATTTTAAAAGAGACCGACTTCAAAACTATGTTGGAAAAATTGTACGAGGTTTATCGTTACTTAACCTAGAGAGTTTATATAAAACTAAAATTGTATAATTAATATATTTTAGCTCAGTGGTTAGATCATGCTCGAACAAGTTCTGCTATATTAAAAAAATACATATTAACGACAACAATACCCAATGTTTTGGATCATTACGGATTTTTCAGTGCGAGTGCAAATGAACACATAAAAGAAACTATCAATTGGCGTTTTTTTGATCAAATTCCAATGAAGCCAGCAAACCTGTTAAGCTCCCTACAACGATTGATATCTGAAACAAAATATGAAGCTCCATTTTTTGAAACGATTGAAATTTTTTCTAGAGACTTTGTTTTAGAAAATAATGTTCTAATTTCTACAATTAATACATCTGCATTAGTGGATCGTGCTGATCTTGTCTTAGAAATAGAAGATATTTCATCAAATGACAATGTTATGGAACATCGCATAGAATCTGATACGCCATCGTTACCAACTAAATTTACTTCGTTATTTGTGTATTCCTTTCAACAACCGAATTCAATGGATCTTAGAGGAAATATTAACTATTTTGGTGGTGCTAGTCATTCTACTGAACTTTTATTCCTAATGGGCCCAAGTTTATTTCAACAAATTAGCCGTCGTAAATTATCACAATCTGAAGAAAAACTATGTAAAAAAATGCGTCAACAATTTTCGGAGTTTATTAAAACTGGTAACCCAACACCGGGACGCCTTTTTGATGCATGGGTTCCATATACCAAGAAACAAAAATATATTCAAATTTATGCAACAATGCCAGCATTGCAAAGTGTTTCGGATGAAAATAGTTTACCGGACTCAATCTTAGAAAAAAATAAAGTTCAAATAGAAAATTTACTTAGTGCAGATGCGGATCAAGCAATATTACCAAATGAAGTAGACATTATCAGTCCATACCAAGTACAAAGACGTAATAATGGGAATAATCGAATGCAAGATGAACGTACCAGTAAAAGTTATATGCCAGATTTAAAAAATTCAGATTACTATATAGTTTTACATAAAATCTATACTTTTTGGTATGAATTACTTCCGAAAATGTATAAAAAGCAAATTCTCTTTGAAATGAAAAATAAACGTTTCGACATGAACCAAGACGAAGAATTAGCTTCAGATAGAGAGATTATCTATGCCGAACAAGAAAGTTCGTTAAAATTCAAACATGCATTTTTTTCGATGCTTGTTTTAGTTTGCTTATTGCTGGCTCTTTTAGGATTATGTGTTTATTTATTTAAAAAACAAAACAAGCACTTTGATACTAGTTATTTATGACAAAAACTGTTTTTTCGATCAACTTTATTTAATCGAAAACAACAACAAAACCAAAAGAGGCGACGACAAAAAAGTAATCTCAGTACTTTGGATCCTAGTGATAATAGTCAAAGAAAAGGTAGAAATTCCGAACATATCGTAAATCAAGAGTTTGAAACATTAGATTCAATTTCGGCTGGATTTGATGATAAATTTGAAGTTAAAAATTGGAGATATCATTTGACAAATGAACATTTCTAAATATATCTTATATAGATAGGATAGTCATTTTATGTAAATTTAGGGAGTGCAGCGGAATTGTCGGAGACTAAAGCAAATTGTATACCAAGATGTAGGTAATATAGCTCATATATTATCACCTCAAGAAAATCTCTAACCGAACTACTATAGTTAAATAGAGAGTGGTCCGTCAAAGCTGAAAATTGTTTTTTTTATTTTAATTGCTCTTGTTAATTTTCAAATATCTTAAAAACAAATTATTGTATTAATTTTTTTTTAATTTGCGTGTTTAAATTATCTTAAATTATTTTTTTTTGGGAATTTACTCTTCTGTATAATCTACTTGATTTGTAAAAATAAATGTTTTAAGATTTTTTCTAGTTTGTAGCTATCTCAACTCTTGTCATGAACAATTTTGTTAAAATTGATATACTTTTAGTTTCCTATATAAATTGGTAATATCATTGCCACTTTTCATTACAAAAAAGTGTCTGAAATAAGAAAAATACTCTACAATAGTTATGGTAATTTCAAAGAAATTTTACACTAGGAAATAACACATATTTTGTTAAAAAAAGGGTAACGAATCGAATCTTATTTTTTTGTGTGTTAATCCCAATATCATAAAAAAAAGTCTCAAAATATTTGACCGTGGAAAACATATTTTTCGGTTACCGTACTACTTATAAAGTATAAATTTTTTTTCATTTGATATATTGAATGATCGATTTGGACATTAGGATTACCTATAAGTCATAATTTCCGATACAAAATACAAACTAAAAACCCCTTCGCCTCCGAAAGAGGGCTGAGCGCAAAAAACTCCTTGAACAAACGCTTTTCAAGAGAGACTTCCCTACTATCCTACAAAATTTGGGGAGGATCCACGAGGTTGAAATATTTACATATTTGCCAATAAATCAATAAATTTATTACCTACTTAAAATAATAATACACATAATTCATACGTCAAAAGAGTAATACACCATTTAAAGTCATGACATGCGTTTTGCGAGCAAAGAGAGCACATTTTTTAACCCAACAAGCAATGACAGCGACATAATTAAAGAAATCACAACTGAATACTTATAAATTATCTGATTTCCTTTTGAATTTAAGTGAACTACTATAAGAAATACTCAACAAAATAAAAAATTTCAGATCGCTGGAAACTAAAAAAAAAATCGAATATGAATTTGAAACTTAAGGGCATATGCCAGTAAAATAAATGTTAACTTTGGTACACGTTTTAGCTCTCATCTTTTAATGAAATGTTCTTATTTTTTTACTAGTATTGATAAATGGAATAGCAAGAGGGCTGGAAAAGCTGCTTTTTAGAATTTTGTTTTTGTTATTTTTTATTAATAAAAAAACAAAATGTAACTTTAGTAAATATTCCAGCAAAATGTTTTGATTAAATTTTAATTTTTTTTTTATTTAAATATTTAAACAATATTCATACAAACATCGTGGAAAAAAGTTTTTTCCCAGATTTGATTTTATAAATTATTTATATCACTTTCTATGAGCCTGACTCGAAACACGAAAATAATAGATTTTTTTTCTTTTTTTACAATACTTGTACTAGTTGTTTCGGTTCTCACCGTTAATCGCCACCTGTCTATGATAGAGAGCCTTAATGCAATAAAAGTTAAACTTCAGCACTACGGAGGCAGTATTTAAGATAAGTTTTCCTTATTTAAACGAGCCGAAAGCAATGGTTTGTGCGATTTGCTTCTATACTGTATATCTAAAATGCTTCCATATTTTCATGCTGCTGGACATTTTCATTATGCTGCACATATATATTTATTGGAAATGCTGTGATTATAGTGTATACTTTTTGCTGCTAGCGCGCGAAGACATAACTTGCAAACGAACAATTATTCAAAGAAAAAGTTAAATTAATCCTTTTAAGAATTATAAAAGCTAAGTTTT
>JANSTW010046146.1:0-13416 GCA_027564275.1 Diadocidia ferruginosa
GGAACCCTATCAGTTGGTATCATATAGGCGGACAACGGCTTTAAGTGACTTCCGGGCCACTGCAATCGCTTTTTAATTAACACCTGCGAAAGAAAGGTGATAACCCAGATGTGAAATTTTTAAGAAGTCATGCACATTTTTTTAAAAGGCTATCATTCCGTATGGTGGAGCTAATGCAGTTCCAAATTCAAGTTACATTGAGTATGGGTTAGGAGAAACAGTCGTTAATAGATTGAACTCGCTAATAGATTGAACTAGAAAATCCATTGCAACATTGCATTCATTCGATAATTTTTTCACATCCCATCGATTTAGTGCCTCGCTTATCTGAGCTGAATTATTTTTGAACGGGCATTATTGGATATATCCAAAATAACAGGGCCCCATAAAATAGAAAGAGACAGTTTCGTTTGTACGTGTTTGTCGTTCGACCAGAGAAATGGCAATATAATCAAATATTATAAAAGCGTACAATAACCGAATGGGAGCCGGTGATTTATACTACAATGCTACAATTAATTACCAGATTAGAGTACGCGGCAAAACGTGGTATTGGTCGTTGCTAACAAATATTCTTGGCGCAGCCATAGTCAATGCTGTGCTTATCAAACACAAAGACTCACTCCAAACAGAAGGAACTTTCCGGTCAAAGAATCGGGTCACACCAAATAAAAGCCCTGGGATGGCTCAGCTAAATTTGCGTGTCTTCTACGTCCAGCGAAACTATAAAAAATCAAGATCGCAAATCCGCTCAATCTAAATCGTGGTCTAAATGCTGAAATTGCGTTGAATGAGATTCAAAAAGTCAAAACAGACCATAGAATGGTGAAATCTGCGAAGCTTTGTCATTGCTGTGTTTCTTTATACTCCAAATGGTTCAACAGTTTCCTATCATTTTATGAGTTTTTATTGTTTAAATTATTCTAAAATAATTTCTTCTTCTTTTTTCTTTTTTCAATATAAATTAATAGATGCATTTTCTCCTATTTGTATATCGTATTTAACCGGTGGTCGAAAAATCGACCACTTCCTCCTGGCCAAACCTGAGGAGATAAAAAAAATCTTAAAAATATACTTTTATTTGACGTTATGTATAAAATTTCATTGATTTCTACCATAAGCGGTTTAGGAACGGCTAGAAATGGGTTAATTTAAATAAATAAGACCGCCAAGCTGGTGTAATATTTGGAAATCTAAAGAAACTGTTAATTTAGTTTAAAATTTCTGATAATTTCAAATATTTTATACAATTAAAAACGTACTAGATTTTATACAGTTAAAACGTACTAGATTATATATTACGTATCCAAGATGGAGTCCTTCATATGCGTTTTTGTAGTGTAAAACCTGTACAAAAAGTACGCAGCCACTACGGTCATATGACTTTCGCGCGTATTTAGTTTGCATGTTCACACAATGATCCGCCTTTTTGGGAATTTTCCTCGGAATTTTCATAATTTAACTAATAATTGAGTGTGCAATAATGTTTTCCGATGCGTAATTTCGGTAACAATAAATCAATTGTGAGTAAAATGTTGAGGAAAAGTAATTTATTGTGGTTTACGCGCGATATTTTGTTGTGCTAGCTAGTGTAGTGCGGAAAAACTATATTGGCCAGATCATGGAAATCGTGAATCACGCAGAAAATCTTATGTTGGCTTGTTATAATCAAATTAAATAGCTATTATTAGTGTAATATATATGTAAACCGTGCTGAAAACCTGAAAAGATCACCCAGCAGCCAAAGGATTCTGCTGGAATTTAATCAAATGTGTATCGTGATTGTGTAAGTTAGATGATAATGAAAGAGTATGTTTAAAGATAAAATTACGAACAACCACTTCTTTGAATCAGCCATCCGAGGGAAAAACCACAAAAAAAATATTGTCTCGCATGATCAACATTTTAGTGGTTTCTCCCTCGATAAAAGTAGTGAATCAAAATATATCGTGATGATGGTTCGAAACGGATACCACAGCTTCAAGTAAGTTCAGATCAAATAATTTAAAAATAATTAAAATAACTATTGTTTGTTTTTAGGTTATCATCGTAGGACAAATTATAAGAACGGGGTAAGTTTTTTATTGTCATTTAGCTTTATATATTTATTACTTAGTTCTTGGGTCTATGAGCCTCAGGTTAACATATATATTCATCCCTAAAGCTCAACCTTAACGCTTTTAACACATTTAAATGGTTGCCCGATACATAAAGAGGTTGTAAGAAACTTAAATAGTGAGTTTCTCACAACTTATATGTGGGAAACCATTTAAATGTTTAAGAGATTTTTATCTTATAAAATTGTCTAGTTTAAAGACAAAAATCAAATGCTAATCTAATGTTCCAGCATATCTAAAAGTGAGACCTAGCTGTAGTAGAATATAGTGTGTCCTGACCGATCACGTAGTATTATTACATTCATTCCTCCTCCATACGAAATGTTTACTAAAAAAAGCCCTATGAATGTGAAAAACCAGTAACAAAGAACATTTTCTTTTGTTTTTGGTCGACAGCCTGCAAAATAGAAGAAAATTATTAATAGTACAATTTTCTTCCGCTTAATGCAACCAATGCAGACAAGCTTTCTGTGTTTTCAGTGGCGATTAGCAAATCTAAAGGACAAACATAATATGATCATACTGTTGAATTTCGCATGAGATGAAATATCGTTAGATAAAATGTCATAAGGTCGTTGAGACAAACTGTCGTTATGATAAAATGCCTTGAGATAAAACGTCCTAAGAAAAAATGTCCGAGATTTTCGGCAATTTGATGATTTTTTTCATCCAATTCGGTCAATTTAAATTTTTGAAAATAATTCCTTCTTAAATCTCAGAATACGCTTCAGACTATTAACTATAATTTATCCATCCACAAAAAAAGTCAAATTTTGGTGCTTTTATAGTCATAATATGAGTTGTCAGTTTATTTTTTCTTTTGTGTAAATTGAAATTTTTTATTTAACTAATTTTATTTTATTATAAAAAAGCATTTTGTTCTTTTACTATTTCTATTTTGGTTCTCTAGTATTGTTAGTAAGTAGTTCCTCGAGTAGTTCTCTATATAGTAAAAATGTTTTTCTTTCGAAATTTTAAAAGAAAATTCGATTTAATTTTATAATTTGTACACAAATTGTTGTGGAACGATTTAAATAATGCCCTACTGACACAACATCATGCATGGAAGCTCGCAGTCTTTTTTAAGAGCTTCTCAATCAAAAACTTTTATTTTAAATCTTTTTAAATATAATTATACAAAACAAAAATTGAACAATTCATAATATTTAAAAAAAAATTACAAAAGGTTTTCGGTTTAAAAAAAATGCTTTGCCAATTATAATTTGCTGTTTTGAAATTTTTCCAAAAAAATAAATTAATTTACAACATTGATTTATTGTCAACTATTTGTGATTTTATTTGAAAATCTTATTATATTTTTTTATTCGAACTTAATTAATTTTTTATAATTTAAAAAGTCGAGCTTATTCATATTAAAGCTCGTTTTATCGAAAAAAATGCCCTTTCTTATACGCCCCACTGATAATGTGCACTGCGAGGACCGAAACGAGAGCGATATATCGAGGAATATTGCGACGTAACAGTCTTTACCACAACAATAACTCTTTTTTTTTAATAAGGAAGAGTCAAAACAAATAGAATACGCAGCAAGTACAGTGGCGAAGCGTCAAAATATATTACGGGCTCAAAGTTTAAAGACAATTTTTATAGAAAATCGAATCATGTAAAATTATATCTGAAACTATTTCTAATTAAGTTTACACATTTTAAATAAAAAAAACTCTTAGATTTTTTTTTCCTCTCCCCTCAGAGTTTAAAAACCGTCTTTTTCATTCTTGCACCCAAATAATCGTATGCCACAAAGGGTTAAATTTACGGCTTAAGACCCTTTAAATCTCGCTTTAAATGTATACGAATTGCTTTCATAATTAATTTTTAAAATTATTACAAGTTTCCGCCTTTAAATTTTCTCTTCTCGTAATATTTACGTTGACGCTTCGCTACTGTCCCGTACAGTGTGCCATGTTCCTGTAAAATTTACCGCCAAAAAACGAGCGATTTTTGGCGGTTCTAAATTTAATTTTAAAGTAAAATATTCAATATTCATTTTCCATATTCTCAATGTCTACGAATGAGGTGGTTAGATCGGGCGAAGTTTCCAACAGAACCATTTTCAGATTAATGTCGCCCTGTATGTAGACGACGTCGACAATGTTCGGATCTACCCGAAACTTATATTCCGCAATAAATTTATCATTTAAATAGACCAAGTATGAGCCGTCGGTACAACTAATCGACAGGTGAAACGACCGGCCGGGCATAAAGTCTGTGTGAATTTCACTGCGCTCTTCGCGATCCCATTGTCCGTCTAGCCAGGAATTTCGACAAATCACATGTTTGCCGCCAACGTTTGCGAAGCGTGGATTCAAATGGAAGGCAATGTGTGGATGAGGCCAGATCTTATCGCCACGTTGAAAGTTGACGAAAAATGAGTGTGGCAACACTTTGACACGACCGAAAATGTGCAGTTTTGTGCCTTTCTTAAAGTGATCCAATATTCGACCATAGAATGGTAATTTCTGGAAATAAAAAAACAGTAAGTTTATAACCACCAGCAGATGCCGCTCCTCACTTACCAAATAACTTATCCTATCGTCAAATATTAAATTATCTTCATTTAAATAGTCAACGGCTCGTATCACAACTGTTTGACTGCTACTTATTTGCTCCTCCTCATCTTCTCGGACGTCTGTGGTTTTCGCCAATTTATCCGGATATTCCATAACATTAACCTGTTCAACCTCCACGTCTTGTACGTCACCCTTAACCTGCAGCCCGGTGACTCGACCGTACGGAATGCGATGGGCAAATGCAGCAAAATGACAATCGTTTATCGACAGCAGATATTCGGCTTCGGTGACTAAAATTTGCATGGAGAATCGATGGCCTCGTTTCAGCGTAAATGGTAGGGCCGATGTGACCTCCTCGCGGCCCCAAGTGCCGTTTATCTTACAATTTCGCACTACGTAATTTTGTGGCAGACGTGGATTTATGTGCAGTGCGATGTCTTTGTGTGTAAGTCCTAGTGTTAAGTTTATTGAAAATCTGAAATAGAACAATGGATTTGGTTCAATAAGCATGTATTTCGTTTGCCAACCTTTCACAATTTTTCAATATTGTTCCATTTATGTAAAAACTAGTGCCCGGCGTTACATCGCCCAATGTACTGCAACTAAACACCAGTCCGGCTTCCTGTATTAATTGTGCGCCAACCATTGCAGAAGTCTGTAAAAAAAATAAAATTAAAGAAAAACTATATTTCCTTTTCCTGAAATAAGTCAATTATTGATTCATTAATTTGGTCAAAGAATATTAATTTTCTTTGACTTGCCCTTGGTCTTTTAGTCGAATTTTATTAAAATCTGGCAAAAAAAACAGTCGATTTACTCGTTAAAGGGCCTAAAGCGAGGTCGAAATCATTTGGAAATCATATAAAATATGGAAAATCATTTAGAAATTATTAAAAAAAAAGTCGAAATCATTTGGAAATTATTTAAAAAAGGGGAAATCATTTGGAAATAAAAAAAATCATCATTTGGAAAGCTTATAAAAAAATGGAAATCATTTAAAAAAAAGTGGAAATTATTTGGAAATTATTTAAAAAAAAAAGTCGAAATAATTTGGAAATCATATAAAAAAATGGAAATAATTGATATTTGCAAATCAGTGACACAATTTTTCATAGTATGCAACTCGAGAGGTTAACCACTATAATTGGAAATCATGTGACAACCTTTTGGAAATCATTTAAAAAAATGGAAATCATTGAAATTTGAAAATCAGTGAGACACAATTTTGCATAGTGGCTAACCCCTCGGCAACTTAAATGTAATGTTTTGTTGTTTTTTTTCGACCGAAAATATTGTAACTATTTATCTAGTCTTATTTTACATAGAAAATAGTAAAATTAGTCTGTTTTTTGCATTTTTAATGACGTTTCGCCTAATATATAGAAATCATCAGATCTAGAAATAATGAGAAAATGCCGAAACTTTTGTAAAATACCAGCCACCCTAATACTACATACTATACATGCGAATCCGTTTTGTTTATGTGATTATTGCGCAAAATCAACGCTATTTTTCTCGCACAATTATATATCCAAGGGAAAATGAAGAAAATTATGCCGAATTTTCTTTATACTTATATTATCTTGACGATAAAATATATAACCGCATATAACTTGACATACCACAAAAAGATGTTCCTCATCACTTTCCGAGTCCCACGCAGTACAACAGAATAATTTCTTCCATTTTCGTTTGAAACACATTTTTTTATATTTAAAATAATTAATTAATTTTTTTTGTACACAGCCACTTGTTTCGTAAAATTTACTAATTCTATATTATGATTTCATGATGTGTGGTCGCACCTTTTTCGATTTAATTTAAAAAATTTATTACAATGCGTTTGATATTGCGACAAGAAACTATAAAAGCTAGATTCAGTGTGTGCAATGCGTTTTATTCGTTTTCGTTGGTCATATTTAAAAATATTAATAGTCTCTAGAACTAGACGTAAATAATTTTTTTTAAGACAATCACAAAATTGTTTTTTTCTCAAGAAAATATATTCACATTCTTATAGAAATGATCTAATCGTATATTTCGTGCAGTAATTTTTATAGTAAAAAGCTTTGTGTTGTTATAAGTATAGTTAAGTATCGATACTATATGTACACACCAGTAAAAAGTCTAATGTATAATTATTATTAGTATATAACATTTTTTTTTATTAGCACAGCCCGTTATACAGACACTAATATTTAGTTTCAAGGTAGTTAAGTAATATATTGTTTTCTTATAGGCGATGAACACACATTGTTTTGAAATGATAAGTAATTTGAGGCATACTAATCCTATGCATTGACAAGGAGCTCAATATATTAGTACTAAGCAGCTGATTGTATAGTGTGTATCTCTCAAATCGTTGAACGAAAATAAAATTCACATTGGACTAGAAAAAATTATTTCCAAAACAACTTGACCAAAAATGATTCATATGTTTTTGCTATGCCTTAATTTAATGTTAATCTATACACAACTGCGAGTATATTTTGTATACTGACATTTTATTATTCGCACATTATCAATATATTTTTTTTATAATTCAACTCACATCCATAATACAATTTTATTATCAATTTATAAAAAAATACATATTCAATATTTCTTACACAAAGTTATAAGGAAAACCACAATTTTTAGAAGAGAGAGTAAAGTTAGGTAGGTATATTGAATTCTATATACTAAGTAGAGTAGGGTATCCCTCGTCGCATTTTTCGTATAAATCGAATATGTAATGTTAGCTAGACCTAAACGCTAGACCCAAAATGTTTGAAACATACTTGATAATAATATTGACTTGCTATATAGTGGATGGATTCAGGTATTTTTTTTTGTAAATTAGCAGGAAAATCGTTATCTACTGCACTTTAGATCAGAGGAGGGGACTGTCTGGTACCTCCTTCCATGCTAGCCCTTTCAATCCAAAGAGATATCCAACAGACACCAAAAACCACTATATAACTAATAGTATAATAGTAAAAGTTTGTCCCATGGCTGATGAAGTATATATCAAGAACAGAAACAATCATATCTAATCGTATTTTTGAGATGATTCACCATATAAGTATGTATAACAGCCAGTGTGTCATCTTTATATCTGTAAAAAACTGTCAGTATATGTATGGCCAATTTAGCTAATCCCATTTTAAGGCATGCAGATTGCAGATAAATGCTGTGAAGTTTCGTTCTGATCGGATCACGCAGTATCTTGTACTTCTAGTACAAAAGATAGAAATTCAGTAAACATTTCTTATTTTGATAAAATTTTTGTATGGCATTTTCATTGTTTATTTTAATTAATTCATAAAAAATTCAATTTTGCAGCAACTGCTTATTTAAATAAACGGAATGTATATTCAAGAATTGATTTAAAGAAAAAAATTTCGATATTGTATCCTTTTAGTGGGGTGTGTTACCGGCCTATCCATTCGGAGAGGCGTCCCAATTCAACTTTTCAACAAAATGCCAACTTCTTGATAAATGAAGAAACAACATTTTTTTTAAACAATAAAGCTAATAAAAAATATAAAAATATAAAATAAAAAATTAAGACTGATATCTCAATTAATGACGTCACAAAAATTAAAAAAAGTGAAGGAAATAAAAAATGCCAAGGGATACCCTTTTGTTTTTTTTTTCAAATTTGACTTTTTGGAATTTTTTTCAGAATTAAAAAAAAATGTTGATGCAACATTATAAAGCATAAAATACTTTATTCTAAATGTAACAGTTATACTTCTGCATCATACATATACTGTGGGCGGTATATATATGGGAAGACACTCGCGAATACCACCCCCTATCCCCTAGCTGTCAATTGACACTGATAAGAGCTAAGACTAACTAATTTATATAACGCAAATCACCCAACACCCTTACGCAAAAATGTATAAAAAACAGCTGATTCGTCCATTATTTATTTTTAATAAGTTTAAGGCTCACTTTTTTCCTATAGTAAAAACAATTTGCATTTGAAAAATATACAAAATACGAATTCAGCCTCATTTTGTTCTGCCCTATTCCCTGTTCCCAATTTGAAGATATTTCAAATACCTTTCTTATGATATCTGGTATATATTTCTCATTCTCCTTGCCCCTCTCCTTCACACACAAAATGATTTATATCGAAAACACGGTAAAAATAGTGGGAATTTCACCCAAATGTTGTAATTTAATTGGTTATCGGGGATGATTCTCTGCGGAATTTGAGAGGTGGGTTACATTAAGAGCATATTTTTTATACTTTATATTCTACAAATTTTAAATCAATTGATATACCAAACCGAGGGGTTAACTATTAAAAAATCATATTATTGGAAACCTTATGGAAATCATTTGGAAATCATTTCAATAAATGGAAATCATTTCAATAAATGGAAATCATTTGGAAATAATTTAAAAAAAAGGTGGAAATCATTTAGAAAAATAGAAATCATTGAAATTTGGAAATCAGTAGAACGCAATTTTTCATAGTGGTTAAACCCTCGTACCAAACGCTCCATACCCTCTCTGGTAATCCTTCAGAAAATTGGTTTTGCAAAACTTTGACCCAGACTCTCTCCAAATTTGGTCTTCAGCGCCAGCTGTTATATAGATTTTGGGTATATTAATGGCTGGGCCCAAAGGAGCTAGTCTCCCATGACAAAAGTGAGATTGAGCCCCCAAGCACAATTTTTCAATATACAACATTTGAACACTACCCACCAACTCCTTTAAAAGTGGGGTTGCCAGTGTTTGATAAGTGAACGTTTGCTGATTTTTTCTTAGTTTTATTCTTCGCATACCAAAATTTGGAAATGTCAAAAAAAAATATTTTCTTTTCTAAATTACTACAATTTTATTACCCCTAAATTCGCCCTTAATGATGGAAGCACTTTACAAAATTGTCTTTTTTAATTTGAAATCAAACTTGAAACCATATAGAGCGTCTTTTCTCCTCGTAATAACCAAACAAAGGGCATATTATGGATGAACTTAATTGTCTTAACACCCAAAGACATGCTGTGTGTTTTTTAGCTTGTTAAAGCTTTTGGGCATTATGTCTTTAGGTGTTATGCCCTGCCCCCACTAAGCTTAGGGCGACTGATTAACTCTTTTTACTGCTGACACTATATTATGAAGGAACTTAATTGTCTGAATTGTGGTAAAGATTGTGCCAGTGAAGACTTAGTCTAAAGGGCTAATTTGAATATGTAGTGTGGCAAAAAATCAAAATATTTTGTATACTTTATTTTACTCAAAATATGTGTACAATTTACGTCCAAATTGAATGCAATAATGTATACAGAAAATGTCGAGGAGACAACCACACTTACAGAAATCTTGGAACAAATCATTTCGGAAATTATGGAAATCATTTCGAAAATCACGAAAATCATTTCCGAAATCAGAATTCATGGATTTCCAACTCGAAAAATGGTCAAGGAAAAATTTGCACACTCAAAATCCTGCGGCTTTCAATTTAGCGTGCATGGAAATTGAAAATACAATTTAAGTGCAAAATCACGTTATAAATGTAGTTAATATTTCTCGTAACTTTTACTTCAAAGTGAACACAATAAATTATGAGCATTTGATTGCAATTTGGTGATATTATATACTGATTGCACGTAAATTCGCACACAATTTTCTCTAATTTCTTTGTGTGTGTTATTTTAATTACGTGCAATTTTTTTTTTTTTTTTCACAGGTAATATTTTATTTCATTATTCCTTTAAAATATTCTTTTATATTTTGACCGCCATGTTGAATATCTCCGCCATCTTAGATTATTTTCTTGGGTCCAAAAATCTTTTATTTTTCTTATCATAATCAACAATAATATTAAAAAGTCTTGTAGACCTGATTATACCTAATTATTCACCATTTCTTTTCTTACCTATATATTTTCTCAAGAATTTCAAAACGCACGAGAATCTCGTTATTCTCGTTATATATTATACGTCACAAAATACAAATATTTTATTGCTGTATGTATATAAATAGATTTATGCAATGTAATAAAATTATTGTCTTGCGCAATTTTTATTGTATATATATAGAAATATATACGTATAATTCGAGGGCACATATTGAAAGACTATATAAAATGCACCCTGGCGCCTCTTCTCCAGTTCAATATAAAAATCATATGTTTACAATTAAAGACAAAGGTCATATGAAAATTTATATGTAACAAACACATACTTATAGTGATTATAATTGTAGAACCAAGAATTATTTTAATTAAATTAGCACTTACTTGACCACAACAATCCACCGAATCTATGGCCGTATATTCATAGATATTTTCAAAATCATCTTCAAAACTATCCACTTCACCCATATTATTATTTGAACCCCACCACCACCCGAGTGATGTATCGATTATTTTCTGTTGATTATTGTTCTTTCTACTTAGACTTCTATCTTTGCATTCAACTTTAGCTGCACTTTTACCATCATCAAGTCTATCCAAGTACTGTAGATATTTTCGTATAGATCGTTCCTGCCTTGTTTCAATCAGATAATCCCAACAGTCTCGGAACGATCCACGTGACCGGACAAAAACACAACCAACACGTAAAAATTCGTCGGCAAAACTGCAAGCAATAAATATTAAGGCAGCCATATGAATTACGCGATTTGTTTGTTTTTCTTCTTTTCAATAATCTCGCGGTCGTGTATTGTATATGGAAATATTGTTAAAAATATAGTCACCACACATAAAGAACTTGCAACCATAACCATATACAGAGTGGTTCTAAATTACACTTTCTATTAGCTGAACTATAACTCGATTACACAATTCTATAGTAAAGGCACATGTCTTGTAATATATGAGCTCATATCAAAGAGGTATACACGATGTATGATGAAGTTTCATTGACAAAATGTGAAATCTTTTCCTTCTCTCAACATATGTTTTTGATAAGACAGAAAAGAATCTTGATATAGAAAACAAACACTTTAAGATTTTGCGCAATATTTTTGTTTTTGAATAATTTGGCGTATTTTTATATAAAAATTTGGACAAGTTGATGTATATTCTTCGAGAGGTTCTTATATCTTTTACAAGACACTTTTCTTGCCTGACTCAGGTCGTTTCCGCTAATAATTCTATAGTAATGTGTATACGGATATCAAACTTGCCAAAATAAAATCGTTTATAAATTATAATTATTTTATCACATATACATAATCACCTTAGTGGGGCTTAGTTTGTATAGATAAAATAAATATCACATAAGCCCCTGTATATAAATCCCATATATACGAAATTATAATTATTTTTATAAAAAATGTTTGAATAATTTTACTTTCTAGAAAATATTTTTTTTATAGTATAGAGGTTCGTTGTACTTTGGATCAAAGAAGATTATTACGTAGGCATAAATAAAATTATAAAATAATTACGTTATTTTATATTATATTATCCGTATATTGTGACGACAACGAATAAAGGCATATCAACGGTTAAAAGAATTTTATGGTATAACTACTCAAGAAATATTTTTAAGTTTGAGTTTAGTTGTGGCGACGTTTCCGTCACACACACCTAAAAGGGTCAAGAGGTGCGTTCTGGAACCCAAAAAGATACACACCGCAACCTACCCCACGACTCATTAAGTGACTCAAACTGAACCCATAGAAAAACGTGATGGAAAATACTATGGCGGCGACCCTTAAAACATATACTTCACACCTTTAAATGTTTCTTGGGATGATACTAAATATTTAGTTGTTGAATCAAAAAAAGGTGCACACTAAAACCTATCCCACGACTCTCCCAGTGACTCAAACTGAACCCATAGAAAAACGAGATGGAAAATACTGTGGCGGCGACCCTTAAAATATATACCCCACATCTTAAATGTGTCTTGGGATTTCACTGTATATAGTTATGGAGCCTTAAATAGGCGGGTAGGTTGGATTTTTGTGTGTTTTTGTAAATTAATGCAGCAAAGTATATTCATAACGATTTTAATAAAATATAAGGGCCTTGAACTAATCATCATCTCATCTTATTTTTTTACTCCTAGAGGTGGGAGCATAGGGCATCCACAAATGTCGGCCATCGCACTTAACTATTTTTTGACAATTCTTTAAGGTCATGCAATTATCCTTCCCCTAAGATTTTGCTTTCTGCAAAGATGATCGACGCCCCAAAGCCTTGAGTCGGCTATAGGTATGCGATTACGTTGTGGGTTCCACTCTAGCACCACTCTTGCTATGTCACTACTCGGTTTTTCGCAGTGTACCTACATATGTCCAATTCAGTTTTTGAGCTAAACCGTCTTTTTATTACTGTTTAAGCTTATTGCGACAAGACAACAATATAATAATGTGAAATTTTGGCAGTATGTCACATTGGCGAATTTTATTTTGGTAGTTAATGAGTAGGCTTTTACACTATAAAACGAACCTTTTATCTGTTAGCTTTACGTGACTTCCGAACCACGGAAAAAAGCTCAATTAAGAGAAATCGTCGATTAGATCAACAGAGCAATGACGGTAATCCCTTCTCTACTGGCTTGTTATACTGATTAGTGATTAGTGATTATCATACCTATAATAACATAAGGATAACCAGTATGAAGCTGTGGGTAAAGTCACGGATCTGTAATCAAGAGGTTGTGGGATCGAGGCTCGGTAGGGCCAACAAATTTTCACATCTGGGTTATCACCTTTCTTTCGCAGGTGTTTATTAAGAAGCGATTGCAGTGGTCCGGAAGTCACTTAAAGCCGTTGTCCGCCTATATGATACCAACTGATAGGGTTCCTCATAT
>JANSTW010046157.1:0-13414 GCA_027564275.1 Diadocidia ferruginosa
GTTTTCATTGACGACTATATCAAAGGTGGAGTGTTGTCAGCAACTCGCACTAGCCATATTTTTGGTGATCAGTGGGGTGGGTTTTTACACTATATGAGGAACCCTATCAGTTGGTATCATATTTATATTCAATTAGAAAAAAATTGAAAAAGCTTGTGTGGGAGCTTTTGGGCGGTATGTTTTTGGATGATGCTATGTCATGTCACCTATAAGCTTGATAATTCGAACAAAACGTCATCTTACAGCGTTTTCCAAAATAATTGTTCATATACAAAATATAATTTATTGTAAAATTAATTAAATTCTGGCTTGCTTCTCAGGAAATTAGTTAAAAATCGATTGCAACATTTTTATTGTACAAAATGAAGATCAACTTGCATATTTGAACACATTCGTGCTATTTCATAGTTGTGAAATCGATTTTAGTTTTAAACTTTTTGCTCAGCAATGTTTTTTAATGGTTTTTATTTATTCAGAAAATCAGTCGGCAGACATTTTGGATCGTACACATGCAGATTTACTTAAAAATATTATACTGTAAGAATAGAAAATTTTCTATTATGTATAAAAATACAAAAAAAATAAATCTTTTAAACTTCTCTATATATTATTTATAATATTTATGCAGATTACAACCACAAAGCATATAATACAAAAAAAAAACTCTCTCAATGTGTAGCCTAAATCTATAAAGCTTTAAGCCTGTAAAAATCAATTTCGATCACATTTTATATAAAACTTTATCTTAATCTAAAGTATATAAATATTAAATATATATATGTGATAAAAAAGGGGACTTGACATACATTTTTACCAAATATAATATATACAATATACATGTTACATACATATTACATACTGAAATTTATAAATTTTATAAAATAATTATGATTTTACTTACGTACACGGAGAGAAAAAATCAGACTTATTATACTTGGATCAAGTATATTTGCTATCGGTTTTGCGTCTACTTTTGATTTGCTTGATTCACGGAAGCTTTTATATTGATTTATTATACTAAATTTTAGTATAGAATACTAAATTTTTTATATACAATACTAAAAAAAATTGGAAATATTTAGCAATTTCTAGTACTCCAAACTAAAATCTAAACTTTTGATTTTCTAAAAATTAGCAAATATTTGCTAATTTATAAATTTTCTTATATATACTAAAATTGAGTAGGTATACGATATTAATTTCTATTATACAATACTAAATTTTAGTAAATAATACTTAAATTTTATTCGTTTATTTTTGGAAATTTTTAGTACTCAATACTAAAATCTACTTTTAATTCTAAAAATTATAAAGAACTTTATACTTAATAATTTGTTTTGGTTCCTTAGGCGGTCGTTTATATGATAGGAATTTGTAGAAAATCAACAAATTCATACTTAATATTAGAAACCGTTTCTAATATCTAGTATATTTTTTCAAGATAATATACTAATATTGATATGCTAAAAATTAAAATTGATTTATTAGGCGCAAGTGAAAGCTCTTCTCCCCGTGTGCAATTTATATCGCTTAATTTTTGTGAGATTCTTTTTTTATTCCATTAGTATAATAGTTCCCTATTATTTATGGAAATAACAGAATTAACCCATTTTCTACCAGTGGTCGAAAATTCGACCAGTGACTTTAGAATTTTCTGTAGCTTATTGTAACTAAATATGTTATTTTGAACCTTTCTTAACTTAAATAAATTTTGATTGGGTCAGTTCGTGCGTTTACTTGATTTTTTATGCGATTGCGCAAAGCGGTTTTTCCGAGAAAAAAAAACATAAAAAATCTAACGCTCGGAAAGAATTATTAGAAAAACTCGAAGAATTTATTCCTTCGATATTATAAACATGGTATTAGAATTATAATTTACCACAAAAATAATAGCCATTGTGCGGTTTATTTGCTGGAATATATGAGCGCGAAAAGCACTGATCGATTTTTCGACCACCGGCTTGAAACAAAAATACAGTATAGAGTAATTTCGAAAAAATTGGTAAACATGAGCAAGAAGTCATGCAAATTGTTCATAAAGGGTTTAATTAAAAGGATTAGGTTTTGTGTTCAGCTTAAGGCTTTTTGTACTCATTTATTCCGTTTGGTTGTGCTATATGCAGTTCCGAATGCAGGTTATATCGAGTATGGGTTGGGAGAAACAGTCGTATTAAAGCTGCTTAGTAAACTGGAGAAACCGTTGCAACATTATACATTCGATAATTCCTTTATATTCCATCGATTTAGTATCTCGTTTGTCTTAGCACTATTGGTGCCTCTAATAGATGTTAGAACGATAAAAAGAAGAAGCTAGTATTGTTAGTACGCGTTTCACCAGAAGAGCGAGTTATTAATAGCTCATTGGAATGATAACTCCGTTGTAAAAATCTGCAGCCAAGCCCATGCACTTAGCAAAACGATGGGATCGTAAGGCATGCAAAATGGCATACAAATTATAAAAGCATACAACAACCGTATATGAGAGTCGTTGATTTATTCCACAATGCTACAATTAAATTTCGGATTAGAGTATACGCGGCAAAAAGTGGCATTGGTCGTTGCTATCAAATACTCTGAACGCAGCCATAGCTAACGCTTGGAAACTTCACTGGAAACTCACAGCAGGAACTTTCGGTCAAAGGATCGGGTCACTACAAATAAAAGCCCTCAGCTTAATTTCTGTGTCTACGCGGTGGAGTGTTTACTATGTCAAGCAAAACCAAAAAAAATAAGATTGCAATCTAAATGCTGAAATTGCGCTGAATGAAATTCAAAAAGATAAAACAGACCGCATGCGGAATCATGAAATATGCGAAACTTTGTCATTGCTGTGTTTGCTTTACACTCCAAATGGTTCAACAGTTTCCTCCTTTTATGAATTTTAATGTTTAAATTATTCTAAAATAATTTTCAAATAAATAAAATTCTATTTTGAAATATAAATTAATATTCTTCCTCCTGGCCAAACCTGAGGAGATAAAAAAATCTTAAAAATAGAAAAATAAAAATTCTAATCAATTTTTTTAATTGTAATTATTTTTTTTTGTAACGAAAAATATAGAACCTTTATATCTTTAGGTAAGTTTGTTCTGTTATCAAAGAATTTTATTTAAAAAAAAGGTAATTTTTAACCCTTTGCCGCGGGCACCCTTATTATATATAATTTTTCGAAGTTGTGTCCGATTTTCAAATTTAATTCGGAAAAAATATATAAAATTAATTTAATAAATAATAAAATTATTTTTTTAAATTAAACTCATCGTTATTAAAAACGGCAATTAACATGGATAAACTGTCATTTCAAACAATGTCGTCACGAAAAATTAAAGATTAAAAATAGCGTCATAAATAATAAAACCAACAATCGCCACTGCATTATTAAAAAAAAAATCTTTCTATTATAGAATTCTAATTATTCTTATAAATATTTATAATTGCGTTTAAAAAAATATTAGAATATTTTTTTAAAATATTAGAATATTTTTTTAAGACAAATCTACGTCGTTTTAAATAATCTTGCTCCTTCCCAACAAACAGATTTGAATAAGGGAAACAAAGTATATATTTTTAGAAAAAATCTTATCAATGAAAATACAAGTTTTAAAATTTGCATAAATTCACAAAAGAAATGAAAACAAACCTATAACTATATGAAGCATAAGAAAACTCAATGTATATACGGCAGAAACAAGAAGTGGAAATTCCATAAATGATGACATTTAATATATTAATAATTAATATATATGAAGTGCAATATTTACAACTAATTCACCATAATCTCACCCTAATTGTTGTACATATTATTTATGTATAGTATTGGCATTTCCCCTATATATAGAAATGCTTCCATCCCAAAAGATGTTATGTATAGATTATTATTTATATTTTCTTTTTGCCATTCTTCAAAATAATATTTATAAACGGACACTGCATGTGGTCTCATTATTGACCACTAAGGTGTTTAAGACATATGAATTAGTCGGTTTAACTGCGTTAATGTTTTTTTCAATAATAGTTATACACTTTCTTTCTTATATTCTAAAACTGATGTATAACTTGGCTATTAAATAACCCAAAGAACACACAACAACAAAACTCGTATAATATATAGAATATTTTAGACAAATGATGTTTTGGTCAAAATATAATTTAGTTATATGGAATAATATTTCCACATTTAGAGGGTTAATTTAGATTTTTTCTGTTTTTTTAAATGATGATCTTTCTTAAAGGTAAAGGTAGCAGATATTTTTTTTTTAAGAAAATATTGATTGAATTTGATTATTTTGTATTTTTTTTATAATAAAGGGGATTTTTTTGTCAAATTTGATATGGACGCGGATTGACATTAATCTGCGTTATATTTTTAGAAGAATTAAATTACTTGTATATAAAAGAAATAAAAGTAAAAAACTCACCTATTTTTAGCTGCAGCAGCTCGATCTCTTTGTCTTCGATTTTTAAACCAATTTCCTACTTGTGTTGGTGTCAGTCCGGTAGCTTGTGCTAGCTCTCGTTTCTTTGTCGGATTCGGATATGGATCCTGTAGATACCATTCACGCAACAGACTTCTTGTGCGCTCCTTAAAGCAATGTGTTTTCTGTTCACCATCCCATATAGTTCGGGGTAAGGGAAACTTTTTCCTTACCCGATACTTGTCGACGGGACCTGCAACAGAACGATGACATTCTACAACTTCAATTGTTTTGTTTTCGAATTTATGGTTACCTAAAGGTCGTCCGCGTAATTTTTCGGCTTCGTGATAGTGTGCCTCTAACCACATGGCCTGTAATTTACCATGTGAATGTTTTGTAAATTTGTGTCTTTCTAAAATTGCATAAAGTTCTCTGAAAATGTTTGCATCAATTAATATACAAATTTTTTGTTTAATTAAATAATTTAAAAAAATTATTGACTGGTAATTTTTGTTTATCTATAATTCTTAATATCTATACGACTTTACTATTTCGTAATTATTCTTATAGATCAATCGTTTTCATATACTTAGGGATGGTGTGCGTATTGCGGACGACTTCTTACTAATTCAAAATTCAAAATTCAAATCCGAATATTATTAAACTTTTTGCTTTTATTATACGTATACAAAAAATCTATAATATGATATATAGCTAATGTATATAAATAGTACAAGCTTTAATTTAGGTCAAAATGGTCAAATTGCCGGTACAACGTTTTTTTTAATTGCAAAATTTATATCAAGCTTAGTGGTCTTAAATAGAAAATAGTCAAATATATAGTCTGTTTATATAATATTAATTTAACGTTTCGGCTAACATATTCGATCTAAAACATATAAAAATATATTTGAACATTATTTTTGAAAAAATTAATAAATACACTGAGTGGGACATATTTAGGGTGTAGTTTGGATAGCCTCATTAATCTGTAAGTGCGACTCAGTAATAAAGATGATCTCAGGCACAAACTTGTATTGAGCACTTACGCTTGGCTGCCAGTCAATCGACTCCAGCTCAAAAAGAAAAACCAGAACAACAAATTAATTATCCAGCTGAAATCACGAAACTGATCAAAGAAAGAAGAAAAACAAGAAGAATCTGGCATAGAATCAGGTTAACTGATTAATAAAACAATTTAAACAGATCTGCGTCGACAACTACTTAAGTGAACTGGGTCCTGGAGTTGATAGGACGCTAATTCAAACGATTTATTGCCCAAGCGTCTCCAATAAGAAACGTTCACGGAATGTGAGTAAGGAAAAACGATGAAAAAGCAGAATTGTTTGCACTTCATATCTCAATCTGGTATTGATCCAACTCCCATATACCGAACATCAGCGAAAATCAACCCTATTACATCGACGGAACTGGCACTGGAAATCGATAAAAATTTAAATCCTTAAAAAGATACTGGTATAGATGAGATTTCTCCTGGACAGAACTTCCTATAAGAGCCGTTATCATGTTAACATACTTGTTTAATGCTTCTTTTCGGCATAAATTTAATCCAGAATGTTTCAAAACAGCTCAATTTATTATGTTAAAAAAACAGACAAACCAGCAGATTAGGTAACATCATATAGACCAATTTCACTGTTACCCTCAATCTCTAAGCTGTTCGAGAAACTACTTCTTAAACGTCTTAAACCGCTCCGCTCAAAATTCCGGACTATCAGTTTGGATTCAGAAGCAAACACTCAACCATCGACCAGGTTAATCGAGTTGTTACAGTGTTGTTACAGTGATCGAGAAGGCTATATGGAAGACAAAAAATGTTGCCCTTCAGTATTCTTAGATGTTTCCCAAGCGTTCGACAAGGGTTTGGCACCAAGGCCTGATACAGAAAGGAGTAAACTATTGCCACAAAATTACTGCTAACTTTTGGAATCATATTTGCATAATCGTAAATTTATAGAGTCTTACATGAGGAGGCTTATTCGAACTTTTATACAATTATGGCAGGAGTACCACAGGGAAGTGTCCTGGGACCTTTTCTTTACTTGCTCTGCACTGCTGACATTCCAACTACTGATACTACTGAACACCTTCATTGGCACATTTGCTGATGATACGGTTTTAATGGCAACAGACAAATTTCAGCCTAGAGCAATGGACAATTTACAACATGCTCTATAGACAAAGTAAGCAAATGGACAATGGACTGGAAAATTAAACTTAATGAGTTAATTCGTTGTTTAAAATGTTAACACAATTTTCCGTGATGGTAATCCTTTTCAGGTAATGGCTATAGTGATGAAATATAATTTAAGGAAAGACTGATTTACATCAAATTATTTCTTTATTTATTATATTTCTGCAAATTTTCGATAACTATTTATTATCATCTTCAGGCACACTAGAAAATGACGAAAAGTAACAAAATTTATAACCCAAATTATACATTCCAATAATTATGAATTTTTGTTAATTATAATTAAATAGAGTTTTTGATTAAAAAAAAAATATAATCATAATTCTTTTCGCTTAATTTAAATCGGTTTCACATAACTTATTGTACTATTGTATATCACTCGCACCATCTAATGAAGTTAAAAATTTAGAAAATATTGTTCAATTTCAATTGATATGGTTTGTTAAAAAAAATTAAATTATTATAAAATTAAGTAATCTTTTCAACTTAATCGAAAAAAAAAACAAAATTTCAAGTCACACGGAAATATCTAATAATATTATAGACTGCGACCAAATTATTTATTATAAGAAAAAATAAGTTAATAACTTGGCATATTTATATATAATAATATATAACCGGAATTATATTATATATCTGGGTAAACTTTTGATGACAAGGTCTTATAAATATAAAATTAACAACCATAATTATAATTTAATCAGTTCAATGCGAATTAATTTCGTAATGACAGTTATTTATTTAATTTAGGAACAGTCTAATCGGTCAACGAGAAGTGAATACTTTTGTAATGTTATTGGCTCTAGCTTCTGCATGAGCCTTCAAAAAATTGTGTTGGTATGAGTAAATTGACACAATTTTTTTAAGGCTTAGGCGAAAGATATACCTAGTTACTAAAATTACAAAAAGTATTCACTTTTCGTTGAACGATTAGCCTGTTCCAAAATCTTAAATTTTATAATACCATTTAATTATTTAGTGTGCCAGGGTTAGCAAGTCATTCAATTTTATTAAAAATTATGAGTGCAAGATAGCGCTCAAAAACTCGGTTTTGATACGTGTTAAACGGTAAGTGGCTTTTTATTTGCTTTTGTTTTTTGTAAGATAGCAATCGCAGTCTTTTTACATCCCCTAACGATTCCTTAACGAATTCCTGGGATTCTAAAATAGTCAAAAAAACAGACAAAAAATGGTGGACTATACATGGGGATTTTTTTCAAAATCTACAATCAACAGATTTTGATGGAAAAATTGAACGAATTAAACTGATTTCTATAGCAAACGCAGTCTTTTTACATCCCCTAACGATTCCTTAACGAATTCCTAGGATTCTAAAATAGACAGAAAACAGACAAAAAAAAATTGTGGACTATACATGGGAATTTTTTGCAAAATCTAAAATCAACAGATTTTGATGAAAAAAATAAACGGATTAAAATAATTTCTATAGCAAACGCAGTCTTTTTACATCCCCTACGATTTCTTAATGTAATCCTGGGTTTCTAGAATATTCAGGAAACAGACAAAAAAAATTGTGGACTATATACATGGGAATTTTTTGCAAAATCTAAAATCAACAGATTTTGATGGAAAAAATAAACGGATTAAACTAATTTCTATAGCAAACGCAGTCTTTTTACATCCCCTACGATTCCTTAATGTAATCCTGGGTTTCTAAAATATTCAGGAAACAGACAAAAAAAATTGTGGACTATATATACATGGGAATTTTTTGCAAAATCTAAAATCAACAGATTTTAATGGAAAAAATGATCGAATTAAACTGATTTCTATAGCTATCGCAGTCTTTTTACTTCATCTAACGATTCCTTAACGAATTCCTGTTATTCTAAAATAGACAGAAAACAGACAAAAATCAAAAAATAATGTTTTTTTCAATTTTTATCAATTTTAAATTTAAAGGTTAACCAATAATATCGCAATAATTAATATATTTTATACTTTACATGTAGACTATATATTATATACTAAGTATATTGATAAGACGGAAACGCGTTTGCAGTTATGCTATTGTACTTTTATAAGTGCCAAATTTTAATTACTTCCGAGTCTATAAAAACCAAATTATAATATTTAAGTACCTAAATATCTAAATATTAATTATAATTATTTCTTAAATGGACTAAGAACTCATTAAAAAGGTTGTAAGCAAATTTACTTTACATACATATTTAAAAATTGACATTTAATTAGGTCATTTCATCGGTCTCTTTTAACTTTTAGGATATAAAGTCATAAAATATTAACCATAAAAATGAAATTAGTCACCATAAAATAATCGTTTCCGAAAAAAAATTATGGAAAATGAAAGTATTATATAGTTTAGCGCAGAATTGAAAAATAGAATAATAAAAATTTAGATAATTTACCTTTGTGAGGTAGAAAATTATTTATATAATAGGGTAAAGTATCGTATATTGCTCCGAACAAATCTATGTATGACTTTTTTCAGTTTTTGTGGATTATTTTTTTAAAAGGTGAGCAATAAGAATTTTTGTATTATATATATAGTTTTTGTATTGTTTTTTACAACACATTATTAATATGTCTAAGAAATTGTAACAAAAATCTACGCATGCAAATTGTTACACATATAGTGCAAAATTTTTGTTGGCTATTGGGTCTACTGGAAACTATGTCCAAATTTTTCTTTTACAAAAAGTGCATGGCAGGATCGAAAGACTTATTTGAAGCAAAAAAAAATATTAATTGGATACGAAATAGGGATAATTTGTCGGTTTAATTTCCGCCATTATTTATTTTATTTGCAATGAAAAATCTTAAACATTTCATATATAAGAATTTAGTTATATTTAATTAAAGTCGTTATAAAGAAAAATTATGTTATGTCCGGCGCGGCGTTCGCATGACTTATTTAGTTAGAGTGGATTGAAAATTTTACAAGTTTTTTGAATTTTTCAGTGGCTATAGAAAAATTTCGGAAAATAAAAAAAAAATGAAAATCAAAATGTCCACTTATGTGACTTATATATAAGGAATGATTGAAACTGGAATTTTTAGAATTAACTTATAAAAAAAAAGATACAATATGTTTCAAATAAAATCAGTATTTTTATGTTATAAGCATATGTATTGCACAAAAGTAACGAAAATTGGACAATAATGCAATTATTTAATTTTACAACATAGTTAACCCTTTCGCACGTGAATAAATTCTATGCATTGGAAAATTGTTTTTTTTGTGATTTTTGTATCTAACATAAAAAAGATATTTTGCATCAAAAACAAATAATTTTTTTTTGCTATAAATTAATTTTTTTAAAGAACATATTGCACATTAAAGGGTTTAGAACTATTTTTTATGGGACTTATCTTTCATATATATTTTTTATTTAATTTAAATAGTTTTTTTTTTATTTAATTTCTAAAAATTGTTTGCCATGTATATACATTTAAATGTACGCCACTCGCGAAAGGGTTAATTTCAGTAAGTTAAAGTTTAAACTGTTCCATGTAAATTGAAAATATCCTACTCTTGTATAAAATACGTTAACTAAAAGTTTTCACAATTTTAAAATTACAGGAGCATTACCTAAAATGACCCGTATGATAGGCCACAATTGCTCTAAATTGAAAATATCCAACTCTTGTATAAAATACGTTAACTCAAAGTTTTCACAATTAAATTTTATAATTACAGGAGCATTACCTAAAATGACCCGTATGATAGGCCACAATTGCTCTAGCTCTCAGAACCGCTTCTGAGCTCTCCAATTCTCTAATGTTTGGATGGGCGACTGGTAAACTCCACAGAAACCGTGCCAGTCGTTCAATGTCACCGGACTCCTCTAGCGTTTCGCAGACGGTAGCCACTTGCGATGCGGAAAAATTAAGCGTAGGCAATGCAAACAGTGGACTAGGTGCAAGGATTGGATGTTGTGTAGCGGGGGGACTGATGCCTCCCGTCGGCCCGACGGCCATTGAAGGTCGCACCACCGCCAGATTGATTGAATTTGGAGCTATTTTGATGTTTTTTTTTTAATTTAATAATTTTTAATTCAAAATTATCAAAATTTATCGATAAATTTTTCTTTAATTAACTATATATAGTTACACAATTTTTGAAACCTATCACAAAATAACTTCCTCGCGCACATTTTGCATAATTTTTATTTTTAATATTTTTTTTAAACAGAAACGCACTGAAACTTGGCATTTGTAAAATTGAAAAAAACAATATTTTTTAATAAAATATATTTTTAACTAAAATTCACATATTGATTACATTAATTTGTTAATGTTTTAAAATTAAACATCATTGTTGTGTACAAATGTGCAGAGTGTATTGTAATAATTACTTAAACTACTCGCATATAATCACTAATCTGCACGTAATTGGTAGTATCATTCATTTGTGTAATGGAGATAATATGTACAACATGATGCGATCATTAAAGTCATACCAACGTAACGAAAAAAAAAATTAAAAACAAACAAGGATCGTTATCAATATCCTTGTACAATTTATATAGATATACGTATAGGTATATATTATATTAATTACATATTATTGCGTATTGGCCCGTAAACACCTCGTCGAAAATATACCCGTTTTGTATGACCGTTCAATGTCTACTGAGACTTTGAATGTAGTTTGTATTGTAAACTTGCATACGTCCTACTTTTTGTAACCGTTACGCCCAAAAATGTCGTTATTACAATCACTATTAGCTACCGAGCACGCCAATCAGCTCAATAAAGGCGTTCTGTTGCCATCTCTTTTACCCTATCCATTCTAACCTAAACTTTACACGAATTATTAACGGGTGGATATATTAATATCAATCACAAAGAAACCTGCGTACTATTGTACATTCCCCTTTTTTGTGAGTGATACATATGGTTGGAGTAGGTATAAATATTCTGTATATAAATTCTATATTTATAACAATACGGGGCCAGAGAACATAAAAAACCAAAATGTTTTTTTTTTTTTATAAAAATAAAGAAACACTATCATCGCAATGGTAGTTAAATAACAAGAGTCTATCTTGCTCGCACAGTAATAGATACTATCTAGTTTTTGTATATACATTACCAACATCTGTGGTGGAATTTTAAACTGATGATATGGTATAATAATATATATAACCGTTATGTATATATATAGCTGGCTATATATACATTTTGTTACCAATATAGAATATTATATGCGGATAACATGCTACCTCTGAGCTTTTTTCTCGTATAATAATATGCTACTTTGGGAATGGGGTAGCAGAAATCATAAAATATAGTATATATAATATATACTTAGTATATATATTGTATAATATATCAAATATACTAAAAAAATGGTAGGAAATTGTGGTATAGAATGAAGATGAAGTATATATACATGTTATATAAATATAAAGTATAGAAAACAGAAAAGTTTTATATATATATATATTCGACATATTATATAATTTATGATTGTTATTATCTGCTCAACACACTTTGCTTTTATTATAATATACATATAATATATAAAAATTATTATATTATAAATTATTATAACAAACATTGGGCTTTTATAGTTTTTTTTTTGTGTTTTTTTATGATTTTTTTCTGCAAACAGTAATTTTTGAGGGTATTAAATAAATAAAACCCTATATACCTATGGCAATATTATATTTCGCTATGGCAATTTATATTATTCGCAGTTCCAATGTTTGTGCCACAGTATAATTTCTATATATGTTAATTAGGCATATGCAACACTGTAACTCAAATGTAAAAATGATTTATATGTCACCATTGTATATATATAGAAATTTATGGATATCACATAATTGGTCAACAAATTTGTTGAGATTTTTTCCAATAGAGGACTGGCTCATGACAAAAAAAATTCTACTGAAATCCATCTTTCATCATTTAAATTATTTTCGTTGGAGGGCACATGAGAAAAAATTTGCATTGGAATGAACTAACGCCATCTTACGTTTTTATGTTGTAGTTCTCAATTTTCCGTCGCTCTATTATTTTGTTACGATTACACTACTCAACAAAATGACACTTTTTGAAATTTTCTGGGTTAAATCAAACTGTTTAAAAGGGTAATTTGGGGACGCTGAGTCCGAAAATGGCAATAATTTTTTTCTAGGAGCTCTAGTTTTTGAGATATGAGCGATCCGCAATTTTGAAAATATAAACAACTTTAAAAACTCATAATAATTAAAATAAAAACATTTCTTAAAACATCTTTATAAATCCTTAATGTAAAACTTCAAAAGAAGCAGATATCATGTAAGAATACGTGAACTAAATTTTGAACACCTCTGAAAAAAAAATATGTTTTTTAAATTTAAAAATGATATAAATAAGACAATAATTATGCAATTAAAACGAAATTTATAGAAATTATACTCCTATATGTCTACTATCACGCATGGTAAAATTTCAAAATGATTAATTTAAAATAAATAAATTAAGATTAAAATTAGTAAAATTAACCCTAAAACTACGATTTAATTAGTACTAAAAGTATAGGTAAATATAAGGTTCGTTATAAATGAACGAACCGACGGAATTTTATTTTTTAAAAGTGTTAAGAGGTATCTCTTGAGTATAAAACCGAAATAGCCGCTTTATCTTGATCCTACAAGAAAATTTTATACTTTATTTTTGTAAAGCATAAAATTATCTGTCAGCAAAATATTACCTACAAGAAAGTTTTACTGCACTAGTGAACCGATTTGGCCAAAATTTTGTGGGAGTGAGTTTTGAGAGATTTGTAGTTCTGGGATTGCATTTGGAG
>JANSTW010046168.1:0-13412 GCA_027564275.1 Diadocidia ferruginosa
AATTTTATTTTGCAATTTAATTATAACAATTTTTCTTTGAGTCTGACACGAAAAAAGTTGGATTTTTTTCTTTTTTTACATTATTTGTACTAGTAGTTCCGGACTCCGGTACCCACCGTTAATCGCTGTAGGTCGGTATCAAGCAGTATTAAGACAAAGAAGTTATTTAACATTTTGTGTTTAGACGCCATCTTGAATTAGTCGATAAGGATGAAATATATCTGTCAAGATTTTGCTTTTAGTTTTGAAAATTTTGAAGTTTTTGTAGTTTTATATTTTTTTCTGGTTTTGCTTTCAAAAACTGGTTTTCCGGGAAACTTTTAGACGAAGTGTCGTATATTTTAATTAAACATTTAATAATAGAAACAAAAATAATTTTAACATTTTATTTTTTTATTATTAATTGTTGAGCATAGTTTTTAATTGATTTATGTTTTATCTAAATTTATCTATTTTGTACAGTTTTTTTGTATTTTTTTAAACTAATATTTTAAGTTGATTTTTTAACCTATTAAGACCCAGGTCATATTTTAAATTAAATTTTTAAATAAATCAGTTAAAAAAAAAATTGGATCAAAGAGAACAAAAATAATTTTAAAATTTTAAAAGCCTGTATGTATAGACTAGTTTAACAGTTGGGCCTAAATGGGTTATATTTTTCTTTAAACATTTTTTAGAAAAGTTTGAGAAAAATATTAATAAAAATTAAATCTTTTAACAACATAAAGAAGTAACTAATACTTGTTTTTGAATATAAATATAATTATGCTAAGATAAATGTTAGCAAGTCTATGTATAGGAAAAAAACTAACGTTTTTGGAAACCTCCAACGAGGAACTCACGTTGAATAAACTGCGAATAAATATTGTGCTTTTTTTGTTGTCTCGTAAAAGTATAAATTTTTACAAAAATTTAAATATAATAGCGCTCGCAGAAAAATATCACATTTAACTTTTTTTTTATTGAAAAACTAAAAATTAGGAGATTTTTTCACTTTCAATATTTTGACTGCCTCATAAAAAAGAACAGCGAAGAATTCGCATTTATAAGCTTTCGCACTTTCTGGTTTATATCTTGAATATAATTTGAATGCAGGAGAAGAACTCCCTTGTAATAATAATATATTTACAAAAAAACAATGTAACTCAATGATCATGATCAATAAGTGATTCATGTTGTTCTTCTAAGTCTTGTATTCTGCAAGAGAGAAGAATTATTTAATTAGGTTTTAGTATAAAATGAATGGTTGTACCTACCTTATAACATTTGGTCGTCTACAGCAGTGGCAAACTTTTCTGTAAATAATTTTAAAGAATCTCAACAACGGATCACTGTCGTCATTTTTAACTAAAATTGCTACAAATATGATCGACACAAACATCGGTATCGAACCTACATAAAATTCTAATGGAAATGTTTTCTTTTTTATTATGACGTCGGCAAACATGGCCATCGGTATTTGTAATGAGATGGCAATTGTTCCAATCAGGGATGACGTCAAGAAGCATGCCCTGAAAAAAAACGGATTCAATTTTTAGTTTTTGTTTTGTCTGTACCTTGTCGCTTTGTATAAAATTAAGACGAAATAAATAAAAATTACTGAATTGTACAGAAAAAAAAACTTTTAAACATTATTGGAATTTGTTTAATTCCGAATTCTTACTAAGTAAGGTTTAATCTTTCGAGAAATGTGTGTCTATCGATATTTCGGAGTTTTGTGCGTCTTATTGAAATAATGAGTCCTATGAGAATTAAAAATCGATAAATTGTTCATAGAAGATTATTGACTCATTTTTTTGTTGCTAGATGGAAACCACTAGAAAAAATGTTGTTGCATGTTTTTTATTATTGCCGGAATGATTTCTTATTTCTGAAATAATTTTTCCGAAAGATTTCCGTGGTTACTATATTATTGATGACAGTCGACCCTTTGTGTGAAGAATGGGGAGCCCTATCGCAGGAGATCTTTTTTCTGGAAGCTGGGACAGGAAAGATTATAAATATAATTATCAAAAATATTAAAAAATTACTATTAAAAAAATTAAAAATCTTTACTTATGTTGTTAAGTCAACTTTTTCGTAAGCAAAACTAAAATACGGACATTAGGTTGGCCAGAATGCTCTCAATGCTAACTTCCGAAATGTGTGCTGGGTGGCGTTCGTAAACAAAAAATAGCTTATTAAACCGGGCATAATAAGCCAAAATAAACTAAACGTCGTTCAAAAACACATTTCTCGGCTTATTAAACCACAACTAACTATACTTTGTATCGGTCGGAAACACATAAACACAGGTTTAGTTTGGTTTAAAAAGGTTAAATATGCTCTTTTGTAAGACCGTGCTTCGATAGGACGTGCTTATTAAACTTTCTGTCATTGAGTGTGTAAAATAAAGATTGCGTTGCCAAGTTTTTGTATTGTTTACTTATTTCGTGATTATGGACAATTTTTAATTGTTTTTGCGAACAATTAAAACTAAATCTAATCTAAATATCCATATTTAATTATGACAAAAATGTAATTTTATTTTTATTTTGGAGTTTTGACAACTTAAACCTTTTTAAACCAAAATATCGTTCATAAACTTTCTGTGTTAAACCTGGGTTTATTAAACTTTGACAGCTAAAAACCATATTTTTGTTATGGTTTATTATGCTCGGTTTACAAAACTTGTTTTAGTTTACAAACGCAGTCCTGGTAATGCACCACTAACACATGTTAGTTTTAAGTGATGACCATCGTCCATGTACTTCGTACAATTTCTCCGCTCCATCAATGTAAAAAAATCAATGTAAATTTAAAATGCGAACAAAAAATAAAATATAAAATAAACCCTCTGATTAAATGTATTAAGGAGTCAAATCAAGATTTGAAATAAATATAATTAACGATGAAAAACCGAATCGAAACTATATGTAATGACCATCGTCCATGTACTCGTACATACTTTCTCCGTCTAAAAACCCAGCCTAGATTCCGCAATTCATATATTCCTAATTCTCAGACCTGCTCAGAAATTTCGGATCTTTCGCATAATCCGTAAGGTAATGTTATCCTCAAAATCTGGAACAGTGATTCAAAAAAACGAACCAGAATACGTATATCAAGGGCGCATATAAGTATGTGATGACGCGCGAGGCAAAACTATCAAATTATAAGATAAATGATTCACATACTTCGCATGTTTATTGGCGTACTCTTCAGAATCATCATCCAATAAATGTAAATTTGAAGGACCCGGACAGTGTTGTGAGTCAGCCAAAAGATCCGGATTTTATCTAGAAGAAAGCATTGTGTGGCAAATCCTACTGTAACATGGTGCTTCATCCCCATTTTCCCACCAAAGACCAATTATTATCATTATCATCAAATGACTCATTGGTTTCAGACGATTCGTCAGATGAGTCACTTAATAAATCATCGAATGAAACATCTTTATTGTTAGAGTCGTTGATCTTTACTGTCAGCAAATCTATAGAAATCTCAGAGGATACGGGATACGGCGTTATTTTCACTTTCAAATGACTGAACATTTCTTATTAATTCGGTTCCAAAATGGTTTACCATTCAAAAAATATAGTTTAGAACTTTAGACTATATCAATCCAAATTTTGATTTTTTTTGTAGAAGAATTAAAACTGTTGCCGCACTCCACTCATTTGTATCTACTAAAGCTAATATTCGGTTTGTGAGTTGTATGGCTGTTAATGACGTTTTTGATGTTGGGTCGAATTCTGGTAACATATCCATAATTTCTTTAACGCAAACCGCTGATCGTTGAGGAGGTAAAGTAAATTTTTTTATTGATATGCATTTCTTTCTCTTTTCTAAATAATTCTATTTCACGTTCAAATAATTCTTGGTCCCGTTCAAATAAAATTGATTTTCTACTACGAGGCGATTCCATAAAATTTATAATATTAATTATTCTATTTAAAGCAAGTTTTTTCATAACCTATCTATGTCAGAACCTTAAATAATTGTTAAACCAATCCTCTCGTACTTAGTCCGCGTTTCGTTAATTGTTCTACCTTCTACGATTGAAAGATTGTTAATTTGTTTAAATAATTTATTTTATGTAACCAGTAATATTGTAATTGGTGTTGTAGCAGCTGTTGCTGGTGCCTCATGTATTGTTGTTACATTGACAACACGCTGTTTTAAATAAACATCGGTTGGATGATATGGCAGCATGGGCTGGTGAACCAACATCATCATGGCCTCAATCCTTGGCAAATAAAATAATCAAACCAACATGTATTTATTCAATTGATGCGTCAAATGTACAGTTAAAAACACACTATGCCCTAACTTATTCACATAACAATTTGTTTATTACCCAGTGATCCTATTATGTTCGATGTTCAATATATAGTCCTGGATGCCCTGAGATGTTTCGACTTAAAAGTCATCATCAGTACTAGTATACATCTTTCAATCAGTCTATGATAAGGGCGCTCTCGCAATTGAGTCCATTTTTCACTTTTCAGTTTTCAGTTAACAAAATTTATATTATACTGAATTGCATATAAGCTCGCACAATCAAATTTTTTTAGTTTGACAGAAGTGTACTATGATATTAAATGCAAACTGAAAAACGAAAGCTGTGATTTGTGAGAGCGCGCTAAATTTAGAGAGAAAAAAGTTTCGAAGAAAGCCAGAACATTGCTAGAAAGAAACAACTGCTAGAACATATGCTTTTCCATTTTATTTTAATTTTATGTTTTATAAGGACAAGAATATAATAATATATTTTTAAAAATTATTTTTATTGACACAAACAAAACACAAATTATATTTTTATCTAAATTTATCTAAATGAGAATATTATAAGATAATTTTATTAGTAGAATATACGAAAATGTGTAATTTAAAATTTATTTATTTAAGAATTTTAAATTTTATTCGAATATGTCTGCTTAAAAATGTAATATTGTAGTATTTTTTAATGTACAGAGTTTGAATGCTTAGTGATGCCTCTCTTGTGATGGCCGGTTTTCATTGTGCAGTTGCTATAGACTATAGTGGAACAAAAAATGAAATTTTCAGTAGCGACATCTTAGAGCCGCTGGTTGAAACATATTTTTTTTTTGGAAAATATATTGTTTAAACTTGTGTCAAAGAAAATAAAACATTTTTTTCACTTGTGAGGTTATGTTCTATGTTTTCTAACTTGTGAAGTTATGTTCATTATTATGTCTCCATTATTATCTTTCAATTGAGATAAAGAAAATTAAACAAATTTCTCGCTTGTGGGGTTATGTTCTTTATTATTATGTCTCAGTTAAAATAAAGAAAATTAAACAAATGTTTTCACTTTTGAGGTTATGTTCTGTATTATGTCTCAATTGAGATATAGAAAATGAAACAAATTTTTTCACTTGTGAGGTTATGTTTTTTATTATGTGTCAATTGAGATAAAGAAAATTTAACAAATTTCTCACTTGTTGGGTTATGTTCTTTATTATTATGTCTCAATTGAGATAAAAAAAATGAAACCTATTTTATCACTTGTGGGGTTATGTTCTTTATTATTATGACTCAGTTTCAAAGAAAATAAAACTTTTTTTAACTTGTGAGGTTATGTCTCAATTGAGATAAAGCAAATGGAAACGATTAGTTTTTCTATTTTGAGGTTATGTTTTATTATTTCATGAATAAAAATGAGACAAAGAGAAAAGAGACAAAAGTAACCTTCTATGTTTTATGACAGTCTCTAATAAATACACTGCGAAAAGTTTACGTCTTCAAACTTAGTGTTTTTTTAAGTATTGCCAGATGTAAAACTTGTTTATATTGCACAGTGATTTTTCAAAATTCTATTTTTTTTTTACATAAATACTCCGCATTAGTTTTGTAAAATTAAAAAAATTTGCATTTAAGAGAAAATTTTAATTCATATTGTCGTATTGTGTTTTTAAAACGAAAATTGTTTATTATATTATTTATATTTCTCTCTGTTTTTTTAATAAAAAAAAGTTTAAAATATTTTTTTACTTAGTCATGTAAAAATTATATAACAACACATAAATAAGCTGTAGTTTAAAAAAAAACAATTAATGGTTAAAAGCAGATAAACAAAAATCCTTCTTCTTATATAGAATTATAATATAAAATAATTAAAAAGAAAAAAATATAAAACAATCGTGATGAAATAAGTTTATTATATAAATATGAAACAACAACAAAAAACCCTTTTTATTATTCGAATTCCTTATTAATATAAAATATACTAAATAATAAAATAAATTTAAAAAACAAATATGGAACCTTTTCGTACATAAAATCGCAGCTCTTTGCTATCTATATCTATATAAAAATATCTACCCAGTAGACACTAAATTTAAAAAATTTGAATAAGTTTAGAAAACGATAAATAATATTTAGAAAAGAATTTAATTTAAAAGAAATAAAATTAAAATTTACATGATTTGCATAGCATTGGACGATTTATTATTGTGGTAATTATTTTACAAATTAAATTAAATAATTTGTTTAGTTTGTGACATAACCAATCAGCCAAGAATTGTTTAAAAATTGTCTTACATAGAAGGTAATCGCAATACCATAGAATAAACAGCGATACTATATAGAAAGAGATAATACAATCCGCATTATCTGGGGCTTTCATTCAAATTTTGTTGCCCAAACATGTTCTTTGAATATCTAACGTTACATGACGCTGAAAGGAATATTACGATCTGTCTGAGAAAAAAAAAATTTGAAGATCGATAGAATTCTTCAGTAAAATAATTGAGAAAACTACTCCATTCTTATGCTATCTCGAAAGAAAGGCAGGGAAGGTTCCGTCTCTTTCTGTATAATACTTCTAGGTTAAATTACATTGGAATAATATATGCTTAAATTTTTATAAATCGTATAAAAAATAAATAAAGAATATAAATCACGCGATTTTTCTATAGTAAAAAGTCGTCCAATACGAAGACTATAAATAAACGTCATAGTAAATATTTAGTTGTCAAATATTTTAGCAGTTTTTTATATATAAAATCTGGCAATACTTTTTATTGTTAAACGAGAGGTTTTATTAACTTTTAAAAACTTTTTAATTTTTTTTTTTCAAAATTTTGTTTGAAAGTCACGTGTATATATGTATGAGACCAACCGTCCTATTGGTCTTCAAAAAAAATTTCACGTGAGTTCCTAAAAATAGCGAGAATCCACCATTGATATGTTCGTCATTAACCTTAGCGTGATTTTACTTACACAAATGCATACATGGGTCCATTGGACCCATTTGTATTTTTTATAAATTCTACAAAATTCGTCAGAGTTAGGCGATAATATACAAATAGAGAAATAACAATAAATTATTTTCATAGTAAAAAAAATCGCTGGGGCTTATTTTCATGGTGAATATTTTTTCTATACGTGTTGCTGTATAAATTGAAAATTAACCTCGAATTGTTGTTGGGGTTTTTTCGTCAAATTCTGTGTTGCCACATCTTTTTCTGTATAGTATCGCTAGTAAGAAGTACATATTCGTTGGGTCTATTGGACCCAACGTATGCATTCCAGTGTTAAAAACCATGGTATTACATATAGAAAAAGGGTCAAATGGTTTGCCCTCGTTCTGAAGAAAAGGACAATGAATACAACTACTCTTTTAGTTATATTATTACCCTAGCCAGTTAAATTCTGATTTTTTGTTTAAAAATAATTATCAGCAAAGTGTGTGACAAATTAAACCGGAAAAAATCGTCCAAATTGTAATTTAATTTTTACATTTCCCAAGACCGAAAATTTAATTCTTTTAAATTTAAACCACATTTGTTGTTCACAACAAAAAAACAAACATCCTTGGTGGCTGATTAGTGATGTACAATACTTTATACTCAGACAAAAATGCGATTCTTGTTAATATTCTATGCAAATTTACCGTTTTTTTTGTTAATAAATTTTGGCCTTCTACCACCACACACACACACCCCCCTTATTATATTATATTAAGCCTATAGCTACTCTATATATATAAAAAAAATAAAAAAATGAATGAATGTTTGCTTTTTTATCGAAAAATATGAAAAAAATAAAAAACTAAAAAAAAATTATTAAATCGCTTTTTGTACGTACAAACAAATTATTTTACATAAACACCTTTTTATTTGTTAATAAAATTTCTATATTATTTTAAATATTTTTTTATTTTTATTAAAAAGAAAAAAAAATTGTTGCAATTTATAAAAAAAAAAACAAATAGCTCGATGTATATTTAAAAAAAAACACTAAACCCTAAAAAACAAGTATTTCATCGAACAGAGATTTTTTTTCGTATTTCTTTTATTTATAAAAATGTAATTTTTAAGAATTTATTAATATAATATATTATATATGAAATTTGTTGGTTAGACTTTAAAAATAAAAAATAAAAATAAGCAAACAACAACAACACACAGATTTATGATAAAGTAATTTTTTTTTTCCGTTAAAAGACTTTTTTCGTTTTCAAAAATATTTACATTTTGTAATATTTACCACCACACGATATTGATAGAGAAATATGTCTCATATTTTATCTAAAGAGTAAGTTAAATGTATTAATCTATAAAGTAAAATCACATTTTAAATTTAATAAAAAAATAAATATTAAAAACTGCCATCTTAACAATTTTTTAAAAATACAACAAAACCAGATTTTCAAGAATAATTTATAAAAGAAAATAAGTAATGCTAATTATAAATATGTAGCCTCTATATTATTATGAAAAAATGAAAGTAAAAAAAACAAAACAAAATAATTATATTATAAAATAAAAATGAAAAATTATTTAAATAAATTGCACTTTTTCCAAGAGCCTAAAATAATTGCTGTGTGGTGGCTGCATTGTTTTTGTTATACATTTTTTTCGGTAATCCTACAGCGACTGAGTTTTCTCTAAAGATGGCAAATATGTAGAATTCCCCTTCCACTCTTCGATACTCCCCCAAATTTGTTGGATGCCGTAGAGGGGGCCTTCGCGAAACAACGTTTGTTCGGGGAGTTTGCGTTGTATAGGATATTAATTTTATTAATGGTCTGGTCCGAGAAAAAATACAAATAAGGTTTTTGTGCATTTCTCTTCGTATCATTCATATCAATTAATTTTTTTTTAAATCTGCAAAGAGTGGAAACATGATCGATTTCGGCTACAATCTCCGCAGAAATTTATATGGAGGTGGTCCGATTTTCCATCATCAATACATTCATAGATATGTTATGTAGCATTACAGATTTAATCCACGAAGATTCCCTGATGAATTTTTCTATGAAGATTTCATGCAGAATTTTTCCATTTTAATATAAGAACAAATACAGGAAGTTGGAACCATTTTTTGATATATTCTTCATGGATTCTTCATGGAAAAATTCTTAATAGAATCTTCATGGATAGCATTCTCAATTTTTTAACTCTAACGATTTCCTATTGAATTCGGTGATTTCAGAATGTCTACGAGAATATTTAACACAAACTATATCAAGCCATGAATATGAAGCTTATAAATATAAAAGGCTCAGCTCTTCTACGCTCTTCGCAATTCTCGAAAAGTCATATGAATGCTTTGTTTATATAAAATAAAGCTAGCTTTTACATCATTATCATTCGTATGGCTTCTTAGAAATAAAATTGCGAGAAGCTTCGCTGCATCAAGCTTAAATTTAAAGCTTCGACCGCGAAACTCTTCGCCATATGCGGATGGTATAATAGGTTTTCTGTTTGGTAAAATTAACTTTAGGGAACAAATCGGAAAGTTAAACTGCGGTCCAATTTTTTGGCATAGAATATTATGGTAAACCGAGTCGAAAGCTTTAGAAAAATCAAGAAAGAATATAAAACTAACGAGCTTATTACCAAGATCTAAATATATATTGTTTTAAAAGAGTTTTTAAGTTTTTAAATGTAAAATTTAATTGCCACACATATTCAAATTGTTGTGGTGTAAACTTAGGAGGGAACATACCCCCTTTCAAAATTTAGTTCTAAGGGTTTTAGTGTATTATTCCTCCTTTAGTGTTAAGTCCCCAGACTGGAAAATATGTTAGCCCTTCTAAGTCATCCCTTTTAAACCGTTTGAGGTAAAATTATTTATTTATAAAAGATATCAAATATCTTATGCGGCTAAGAAAGTTAAACCAAAGCAGTGCGTATGGGGGCGGTAGCCCCCTGATAAGAAAAAAAACATATTTTTGAGTTTTGCATATAATTTTAATTTGCTCATATTTTCACTATTGTGACCTTACTCCATAGGCTATACTTAATAAGTTATTAATTAATGAATTATAAGAATTTGCATATTCAATGCTGTATAATAATTAGTAAATTTTTCAAGTAAATTGTTAATCGTATATAGAAAAGTAAAACGCAATATATTTTTATATCATATCGTGTCCTTTACTCCAAAGCAATGGAGCATATAGGAACCATTTTACCCTTTTTTCTATCTGAGACCATATTTTTTATTGTCAGCAAGTCGTCATGGTTTTGTTTTTTGGTGACCAGTGGGGCGCATTTATACACTTAATAAGCTATCTATTGGTAACATACAAGCAGTCCATTGGATTTAAATGTTTCCAAACCACTTTTCTTAATAAACACCTGCGAATGAAAGGTGATGGTCAAATTGGGAATTTTTAACCTCGCTTGCTTCAAGCTGACTAATATATTAGAAATTAGAATATATATAGGAAATTATATTTAAAAAAAATCGGTTTCCTATTTTACTATGAAATATTGTCGAGTTTAAGGAAAAATGTTCGATTACGTCTTAATAAAAATATTTATAATATACGTATATTATATACGCAACAGACAGAAGCAGAACAACAGCATCAACTTCTCACACTCTAATCACTATTGAGTATAGACATACCATCGATATTTATACCCTAAAAATTTTCTTCTTTTTTCCATTCTTAAGTGTTTAGCATTATGAAAAGCATCGCACCACAATCACCATTCCAATCGCATCCCTGGGATTACCACACTCCGCACTTAACTATATATACATATACAAATAATATATTGTTGGACTATTTCATTTAAGAATTCCTTATGCGGTTATTAGAGAATTCCAGATCAAGTTCGTGAGAAAATTAAATTTCTACATAAAATCGTACATGATAACGCTTCAAATTCTATTTGAAATATTATTTATATAGACTTCTTCCTACATATAAGTGTTATATAATATTATATATACACTTGTATGTAACGTACATACGGTTTATAACTACAATTATATATGCAGATTGTGTTATTCCGAATTACATAAGGCAGAAAAATACCCAGGAATATCTTAAATTGTAAGGTTATGGGTTATAATTTTGTACCATATATCTAAAAACGTTGTAAATTCAATACTTATATACCCATTTTAAATTTAACAATGCTATAATTAGCATTCTTGAAATGCGGCCAAATTAATAGATTTTCACCTCTATACCATCAACCTTAGTCAGCATGGAGCATCATGGCTTTCTGTTGAAGAGCCACAACCTCTTCGAGACTCGGTAGGGTCAACAAAATTTATAAAAAAAATTATATGTAACTCGAGTTACAAAGTTATTCCTTTGAGCTATTCGCGATATATATGTGTAGATAATTTAGTTAGGTTCGTATAAGAAATATTTATTACGACCCAAATGAAATTAAGAATTCAAATATTACCTACATTTATCTACTATATATTATATTATAAAAAAGCGGCAGAATATAATGGGAAATATTTAGCTTTATATGGCAAGAAAAAAAATGGTATGTAAATTAGATAAAATAATTGAGAATTAGATGAATCGTGTCATATAGTTAAAAATAATGGCTGGGGCCCAAATAAGTAATATATACGTTTGAATGGAGTACACTGCGTTCTATATTATACAAAGAACGAACAGATTATATAAAAAAAATAACACTCTGAACTAAGGTAGATTTAAACTTCCGACAGAGAAATGTTTTCCGACAGCTTATGTCAAAATCAACCAATCAGAACGCGTATTTTTTTCGCTCGTCCGAAAATTCCGCGGCTGAACGTGTTTTGATTGGTTGATTTTGACATAAGGTGTCGGAAAAAATTTCTCAGTCGAAACTGTAAATCTGACGTTACACCAGAAGTGGTCCCACGACTCTTCCTTGTATAACACCAGCTGTGTTTAAAATAAAAACTTTAAATTTTTAATTATTTATAATGAAAAGTGTTAATTTGTTTTAAAAATTCACACAATTAAAGTTTTAAGACGTAGCTTCGAATTACAATGATCGGTTCAATTTTTTTAACAGGAAATACTTACGGTTGAATAAATGCTTTAAAAGTTGTATAAGAAAAAACTGGCAATTCGTCCAAAGAAACGTCCCGCCAATACAATCTATGCGTATGCGTATGGGATAATATCTAGTTTACCAGCGAATCCGAACCACTGTAGTCGCTTCAAATAAACCTCAGTGAATTAGATGTGATAGCTTGGTTATGAAAAATTTCCCGTTAGGCTAGGGCCCACAACTCAAATTCGCTGCGTGGAAATTGTATAATGATGAGAGAAACTATTTACAAAATTTAAAATAAAAAGTGCAAGAAGTAACTTTACATAGCTTAAAATAGCTTGCACATGATCAATGATCATTATTGATATCATTTTCAGTGTCTATTTAATTTATAGGTATATTCAAAAAATCTTAAAAATCTTGTCCCCTAAGATTCGGCTGAATTGACGCCACTGATTCAGAGTTCAGACACTATATAGCTTCAACATGATTTTTTTTCCAGCAGTAAATTACAGTTACCAATGCAAGCATATTTTGATATTCCATGTATCGGGATTAAATCAAACAAAACTGGTCATTAAATCAATTTTATAAATTAAATCTGGATGTGATAAATTTAGCAAAAAAAAAATTCAATGTTTAATAGTACCATAAATTACTGAAAATTTACTATCACAAAATTAAATTTAAAAATGGGGGATATACCAAAAGGTATTTAATTTGCTAACTCTTCAAGTAATTTGACATATAATTATATGTTTTAAAAGTATTTAAATAAAACGGGCGTAAATACAGTCAAAGCGGTACTAGATTATAAATAAATTATTTATAATCTAGTACGTTTTGATACAGTAAAGCGGACGTTTCGTTCAGAAATATAAACATTAGTGTAATCTTGACTTGATTGGTTTAAAAAAAGAATGTTTTTATTGAAAATTAACATTTATTATTCAAAAAAAGATATCCTTTAATGTATTTGAAATAAATATAGTAATTGAGTATTATAACTCATCTATATTATATATAATATATCTATATAAGTATATAGTACTATAGTACAGTATAGTACCTATAAAAACCTACCCCTTTTTTAATTTTCGCGCATCCAACAATATTGGTGTTTATTATAATTTAATTGAATGTAAATTGAAGTTA
>JANSTW010046179.1:0-13411 GCA_027564275.1 Diadocidia ferruginosa
CACTGATCACCAAAAAATATGGCTAGTGCGAGTTGCTGACAACACTTCACCTTTGATATAGTCAAAGATATAGTCGTTAATGAAAACCATGGTATCAGATAGAAAAAGGGTAAAATGGTCAATATGCTCCCTCGCTTTAGAGTAAAGGACACGATGATGATGATGATGATGATGGGGTCCTATTTGGAGCATATTTGCTATACTGCCAAAAAATTTAGCCAAGGAATTTTGATCATGTATGGTCCCCATTATTAATTATAGTTAATTATTTTGGAATAAACCAACAGCAAACAAAAACTGTCATAATTTTGTGTGAAAATATAGGAAACTTTTCACATAGCTTTAGCTATATACCTATACATTCAAATTTCTTCATTTTATTTTCTTCATTAAATTTAATATTTGTTATATAGAAATTATTTTGTGAAAATTGTCCCAAACATTTGAACTAATTTACCAAACTATGCAAATAAAAAGTGAAAAAATACGTATATTGTTATATTTCCTTATTTTCCAAATAAAACCTTAAATAGATATTTCAATCGTAAGATCGTGATATAATATTGTTGTTTGTACAGAAATGCTAATTTATATACCGAAAATTAGAACAAATATTATATTTGCAGTACGATTTTATGGCCTAAAAAATTTATTTAAATATTCACATTTTTGTAGTCATAATAATATGTTATCGGTTACTAACTGATTTTTTCAAATGGAAATTTTTAGCTAAAGACAGAATAATGGAAGTTTTGGGAACAAATAAAACAATTTAAATTTAATAATGACAAACATTTTATTATTATTTGAAATATTATAAACTTGTAGGAACAAATAAAACAAACCTTAAATGTCCAAAAAACTTAACTACATGCAAATGGTTGAATGGCAAAAGTGATACCATTAATTGGACCTACCATTTCGTTTACTTGCAAGAGGGCAGTCGATAAAGATGCAGCATTTTTAGACACATTTAATACATCACCGGACAAAACAGATGGTGAAAAGTAATCGGTAATTGGAATAAAGGAATCAGATACTGAACCAACACTTTGAATGACACCATCTAAGGAATCGGCTGCAAATAAGGCAACTGCACCTAAAACTGGTGGTGTGGGCAGACCATTATTCAATGATTGTAATACAAGTTGTAAGGATCCCACTAATGTTCCGACACCAGAGTTAAGTGTTGCACCAACACTACCGAGAGAATTTACCAACCCCGATAAGTAGCATGAAAGTAGAGATGAAAGATCCGATGTAGCTGGGCTGGCATATTGAACTAAAATAAGTGACACTAAATTGCTAATGTTAGCTGCGATTCCAACAACTCCCTCTAAGACGCCTTGCAATACCAAAGAGTATACGGGATGCGCTAAAGAATTAACCAAAAGCACATTAATCTCGGAAATAACACCAATTGTGACGCTACTGAGTTCAATAAGAAGTAAATTAACAATTTGTGCCAAATTGTTTACAGCATAAATGTCTGAGTCTACAGCAAATACTGTAATGCCAATACTGTCTACAATGCTACGAACGTAAAGGCCAACTTTTGTGATGGCACTGCTCAAAAATTCTGTATCTGGAATTGTAGCAACATTACTCAAAAATCCGGCAAATGTAGTATCAATAGATTTGAGTGCTGATGAAATTGATAAACTTAATCCTTGGTTACATACATCAATACCTGCACTTGTCCCGGCCACTACGCCTGCCACAAATTGTCCATTAATAATTTGAGAAATATTAGCAGCACTTTGTCCGCCAATTTCAAATGCAGCCACACCAAGCAATTGGGTTGCATTTACGAATGTGGTAACATTACCGAAAAATTCGGATGTAACATTTGCAATATTGAGGAAGGCAAATGCGTCATCGGTAAGAGTTGAACTGATAAACGAAAATGATTCTTGACCAATTGATTGGGTTGATGCATCGGTTAAAATTGCAATTGTATTAGCAATAACGTAGGAAATGTCAATGAGTGACGATGTTAGGGTAGAAATAGCTAAATTTACACCATTAAATAGGATATTTTCAACACCACTAGCTGTCGCCAATAAGCCGAATGTAATCGATAACAAATTTTCTAAACTTACAGCAATTGTAGACAAAGCTAAAACTAAAGTTTGAACGGCTAGTAATGCATCTAGATTTGTGGAGCTACCGAAGCTTGTTTCCACAATCGATGTAATGGTTAACACAAAGATGGCAAATGCATTGGTAAGATTGGTGGAAGCGGTTACAATAATACCTGTTGACAAAGGTAAATTGTTTGTTCGGCTTACAATGGCACTTAATTCACTGCTATAGAAGTTAATAACAGTTATTTGAGAATTAATAACAGCCACTAAATCGTTGCCAATATTATTCGAGAAACCAGATACAATTTGACTGATTGCAGTCAATTGATTTGGCAATACTGAAGCTACGACATCGATTGAGACATTTTGAGCTACGACAATGGAATTTAAAGTAGCGGCAGCTTCTGAAATTATATTTGTGACAACAAATGAACCAACAATTTCCTCGAATGCTGGACTTAAGCTGAAAACTGAGAAGCTTACACCGGCAATATTTGTCAAGTCGCCACTTGTAATATTGGTGCTATTAACAACAGCAAACAATCCTGAAATGTCATTGACAATAACAGATCCACTGTAGATACCAACATCTTCAGTTAAATTATTGAGTAAAGTTTGTACAGTGGCAGTAGCATTTTGGGCACCAAAAACATTAGTAACATTAGCTAATGCAGTTACAAATGCTGTAGAACCGCCATTGTAAAGTTGGAAAGCGGCCGGTAATGAATTGTTTAAAACTGTATCTGAATTAGTTATAACGATATTTGCTTTTTGTGTAATTGTATTTGAGTATGATTCAAATGCTGTTGAAATTGCATTTGCTAAAATTGTATAGTTTACTGAAGCACTGGTATCTGCTCCTGTTGCTGTAATAGACAAGAAAATGATATCAACAATTATGAAAATTGCTGTAAGACTGGACGCAAGATTTTCGGCTAATTGTGCAGTAACATTATCTAAATTTGCAGTTATTGCTGCATCAATAACATTTGTAATTAGTACAACCAACACTGATAAACCGTTAGCTACGTTAATTGCATCATTATCAATACTAGATGGATCACCAAGATGTTGAATTAAATTGAGAATGTCGCCTTGTACTCTGGCCACAGCAATGTTTATTACATTTGTTGCACCTTGTAAAACAAATGCAAAACTTCCGATAACTTCAGTTAATTGTGCAAATAGCAAAGGGAAATTATTAACAATTAAATTAAAGTACGTCAAGTCAGGTGTGTTAGGAACAAGTAATGATTGGATGACATTAACTAAATTGCATGTTGGTTCTTGAACTCCATTAACATTGCTTGTATTGCAAATATTATCATACCACTGAAGAACATCAGCGGTTAAAGAAACGACTTGATTTGAAACTAATGATGCGTCTCCAGTTACAGCAGCTACAGGTGCTGAAACAATTGATGCTGGTACAACTGGTACAATTGGTGCTGGTACAACTGGTACAGATTCTGGAACTGATACTGGTGCAGGACCAAAGAGATTGAATAGTCCATCAAGTAATCCACCACTAGGTGCTGGAGCTGGTGCTGGTGCAGGTGCTGGAGCTGGAGCTGATACCGGTACTACATTATTGTTGCCAAATAAATTAAATTGGGCTGCAGCAAAGGTGCACTAGCAAAAAACCTCATATAAAATAACACAATTTTTCAACTTCTTACGCAACAATATAAAATACCTGCCCAAAAATAGCAACTATTACAACAGCTAAAGTAAACTTCATTTTGAAGTTTAAAGATTTCGTTTTTTTGTGTCTTTAGGTGTTACGTTCGAAAACTCAACTGAACAATTTGCCATACGAAAAGTCAAATTTATTACGAAAAAACGGATTCAAAATTGTACACATTTTAGGCTAACTTTTTTTTCGATTCAGAGCAAACAGCTAATTCAATATTTATCAATAAACAAACTTAATATTGTGCCACACAAATGAGAAAATATTTAACGTCTTTATAGATCATAAGAATCTAATTGAAAAAAAAAATGTGTATAGTTTGATTTTTCTAGCCATAATATATCGAAAGACTGAGATATTTAATTTCATGTATTATATGTTACATAAATTGACTAAATTCAGAAATCATAGTTTTAAACTTATTTTGACGAGATTTCGGTTTATTTAAAAATGAAGACACAGATCCATCTAGTGATAGTTAATATACCTGATGCAAATTGTATAGGCATACTTATTTTGAAGTGGACTATCCTAACGGCTTACAAAAATACGGTACAAAATGAAAATTTTTATATAGGCATAATTCTGAAGTGGACTATCCTATCGATACGAGTCTAATGACTTTTATAATAACTATCATATTCTTAATATGGTTAATTATACCTAATACAAAATTCTATATTTTATGGGCATCCTAATTCTAAAGTAGACTATACTATCGAATTAAAAAAAAAAATACGGGTCTAATGAATTTTGATAACCAATAAATTCTTAAAATTTCATTAAAATCGGACGAGTTTGAGACATATCCATCCACTGATGGTTAATATACCTATAGTACCAAATGCAATATTTTAGGGGCATCCTAATTCTGAAGTAACCAGTATGGAGTAGTGGGTAACGTCATGCCTCCGTAATCAATTTTCTTTTTAATTTTCTGTCTGTTTTTCAACTTTTAATTACATTTTTTGGAAGAACCTTTTTCGGATGAGAAGGCTCTAAAATAGCTTGTGAATAAAACCGAATAAAATAAAAAAACACTTATTACTTATTTGATTTTTATTTATTTCTTTTTTATTCTTATAACAATTGAACGTTTCTTATAAAAATCTATCCATATTACGACATTCTACGAAAAACTGTTTAGAAATTGTGTAACATTACTGAACGAAGCTATCGTACCGAACGTAGGTGCTGTAACATTTGAAAGCGACGAAAAGGCAATGGCGTTTGCGGTAAGAGTTGAACTAACGTAAGCTAATGAAAGCGAATCAATCGATGCATTTGTTGTGTTTGCAGCTAAAATAGCAACACTATTAGCAATAGCATATGATACTTTAATAAGTGAGCTAGTTAAGATAGAAAGAGCCGAATTTATCGAATCAATTGTATCGCTTTGAACGCTTTCGGATACAACGACAAAAAGATTTTCAATACTTATGACGATTGTGGTTAAGGATAATATTAACGATTGAATGTCAAATAGCTCATTCAAATCGGAAAAACTGTTTAAATTTATTTCGACAATCGATGTAACAGCCAATATTAATGTGTCAACTGCGACTGCAACTGCAAGACCACTTGCAGCTATGTTAATCATGATTGAGCCATTTGTTCCATTTAAAACAGAAACTATTTGACTGCTAAAGAAATTAATTACACTGACAAATTCATCCATGTCAACTGAAACGGTGTTTAATACTTTACTTATTGCAGTTAATTGATTTGATAGATCATCAACATTGCTATTATGAGCTTGAAGAAGAGAATTTAAAGAATCAGACGTCTGCGTGAGTGAATTTGAAACTGCAAATGCGTCAATAATTTCACCTAATGCAGGGCCTAAACTAAAATTAGAGAAATCTGCATTGAGATCAGTTAGTGTTGAGCTTGAAGCAGTTGCATTAATATTTATTGGAAATAGATTTTGTATTTTATTTAGAATGTCAAATCCACTGTAGACACCAACATTCCCATTCAGATCAATAAGTAACTCTTCTATTGTATAAACTGAATTTGAGGGAATAGTATAGACATTTGTTACTGGAACCAATGCAGTTAAAAGTGTTCCAGAACCAATGTTGAAATTAATAAATGCGTTTGGTAATGAATCGGTTAGAGTAGAATTTTCATTAGCGATTACCACGTCCGATTTATCTGTTATGACAGCAGAATATTCAGCAAATGCAATCGAAATTGCATTTGAAATAATCGGATAGTTTACTGATGAATTTGTATCTATACCGCTCGCATTGATAGCAACAAAAATCAAATTAACAAAAGTGAAAACAATTGCAAGACTTGAAGCACAAGTTGAAGCAGCCTGAGCACTGACATTACTCAAATTCGAAGATAATGCTGCATCGATAATACTCGTTACAATCGCCACTAAAACTGATAAACTATTTGCTACATCCACAGCAATAGCATCTAAATTGGACAAATCACTTAAGTTTAGAACTAAATTGGTAACAGCTCCTTGTACTGATGCTACAGCAAGATTTACAATATTTGCAATATCTTGAAAAACAAATGAATATGTTCCGATAATTTCGGTTATTTGTGCGAATACGATAGGGATGTTTGTGTTAAGAATACTGAAATATGTTACATCATCAGTGTTGGGCAAAAGTATCGATTCTAACAGTTTTACTAAGTTGCATGAAGTTATGCGTATTCCATTGGCTGTTGGTGATTCACAAATATTCGTGAACCAGGTTACTACGTCAGAAGTCAATGAGACGGCTCGATTTGAAACCAATTCCGATGCGGATGATGTTTGAGCTGTTGCAAAAGCAAACTGAATAAATAATAACAATTAAAACTAAAAAAAAAAACATTACTAAACAAAACTATATAGTTACTTGTCCCAAAACAGCTGCTGCAACTGTTAGAGTAAAAACAAACCTCATTTTCGGTATATAGAGAAATTTACGATCGAAAATATTTTATGTTATCGGATAGCTATGAAATTTTCAACTGAAACGTTTTTGCTTGACAATATCATTTTTATAACCATTTTCCGAACCATATAGGTACAACTTTTCAAATACAAATACCAATTTATAAAAATAAAAAATTAGTTTACATAATTTAAACATGTTGTTTGTATAAGTAAAATTCTTTTTTTTTCGACTTTATATTAATAAGAAATTTAATTTTAGAAATTTTTTAAAATAGAAAAAAACGAAGTCATTTCCACGTTGTCATTTTAACTAATAAATTAGAACTCTTAAGTTCTAGAAATAAGATCACTTGTAATTGTTTTATAAGAAAATAATATTTCTCCAGTAGTATAGAGATGGATTGAAATCCACAAGGTAAACGCGGACCTAGTTGACCCAAAGCTTCGAGGCTTTGAATATCGTTGTAGAAAAAACTAAGAGGAAGGAATGGCATGACCTCAAAGAATTGGCAAAAAATAGAGTGCGATAGCGGACATTTGTGGATGCCCTACGCTTCCACGTCTAGGAGTAAAGGACAAGATGATGATGATGATAAGTACAGAGATGGGAACAATTTACTGACCTAGTACAAAAGTAATAGATACCTCATATGTAACTAAGTACTAGTACTTCATGGGACTTTTTTATAAGTCTTTGACCAGTAGTATCGATAACACAAGGGAGACGGCCAGGCTGATAAGGATCCTGAAAAGAAGCATACTGCTAGACTGAGCTCACTGAGCTCACTAGTGACTGGGTCATGGCGGGCAGCGTAATAAGTCAGGCGAAGATTAAGTAAGTAATGCAGTCCTTTTCCTTTGATATATACAAATCGCCTGGTCCAGATATAATCTACCGGTGATGATGAGAGACGCGAGACGGAATGAAACATATTACCCATATTATCGAAAAGATTTCGGCTCCTGTTTGGTGATGGGATACATTCCAACATTATGTCGGGACATAAGTTATTTTTGTACGGATGGTTAAAGACACAAGGAACGTCTAATAATGCTACCTTCGATGCCCTGTGTAATACAGCGAGCCATCATGCGGTAGATGATACACACTCAAAAATTCTACCATTTTTTTTAAGTATCTGAGTTTGTCAAAATGAGTCCAACTTCTATGAATTTAAATTTAAGTATTAATTTTACTTGATGTATTTCATTTACGTATATTTGAGTATCTAAAAAACTTAAATATTTAGTTTATCTATCTATCAAACTTAATAATAAGTAAAACCAAATATCAAAATGAGTCCATCCGCAATTTTTCTCTGTGTACCGTGGTAAGGTGGATTCGAAACATGTTACAAAGCCGCTCATTGATTACACACAACCATAGTGAAACCGAAACGAAAGTAACGGTTACACAAGGATGTCCACAGGGGGGTGGGAAGGGGTTTCTTTCGTCGCTGATGTGGTGTACGCTAGTTGACTCATTATTGAAAAGGCTGCATACTGAATGTATTTTTACTCAAAGCTATGCAGATAGCATATCAATTTGTATACCGGGTTCGGATACGAGGGCAGTTTATAGTAAAATGCAAACGGCCCTAGACATCGTTGAAGAATGGTGCAACGTAAATGGTCTAAGGTCAACCCTTCAAAAACCACCATGACACTCTTTACGAGAAAAAGGAAGTTGCGTGTATTGGCAACTCAAAATTTTTTTAACCAACATCTTTTGCGGTAGCCTCATGTTAAGTATCTTGGAGTTATCCTGGACGATAAACTAAATTGGAGTAGGCATGTGGAGGTTAAAGTAGATAAAGCAACAAAAATCTTCTGGCAATGAAGACAATCTTTTGGAAACCTGTGGGGACTGAATCCAAGAATAGTCTACTGGATGTATGTATATACTTCGATTATAAGATCCATAATATCATATGTGTCAATAATCTGTTGGCCACAAATGTGAATAGCTCATGGCCAAAACTCAAAAGTTGGCCTCCATCGGTATCACTGAGTCCATGCGAACCATATACCATCAGATGCTTTGGACGCACTGATCTCTTTTGGTTTACTGGATCTCTTTATGCAGAAAGAAGCAAGAAAAGCTTATATCATGCTTAAAGAAAACAAGCAATGGCATAAAAATAACTTAAATTATGGACACTGTCAAATGGAGGGTGTTCTATTGCGGGAATCTCCAAATACACTGTCATCATACCTAGTAGAGAAAATAGGAACAGGGTCGTTATCCTTCGGTAACGCCCTGTAACATAAATAGTTTTACTAAAGGATCATTGACAGAAGAGGGCTCGGGAGCGGGTGTCTTTTTTCCCAGAACGGAGCATATTTCTTATAATCTTGGATCAATTTGTACAGTTTTCCAAGCCGAAACTTTCGCACTTGCAAGAGCGGCTGAGTTGATGATTGAGTCGGGACTGTCAGAATGGAATTTCAGCTTCTATTCTGATTCCACTGTAGACATTTTGATTTAAACTGGAAACTAAATCTTCGGGTGTATAGTCTTTATTTAGGTCTACTCAAATGTACTAGTTTTTGCCAACACTAAATCCAGAAAAATTTATTTAAATTAAAATTGTCTATTTCGTAAAACTTATTTTGTAAAATAAAAACAAATTTTCTTAGTTTACTGATAGTTCATTATATTATTAAATTTATTGGTTAAAATTCAAGTGACTTATATAAATGTCCAATTAGAATGAAAAATCTTGATCAATATCAGTCAATGTGGTGCTAGTTGCAGTTGGATCACTATTATATGGGAATAAATTGGCAATTTCATTGGAAATTTGAGCTCCACTGTAGACACTAACATTTTGATTTAAACTGGAAACTAAATCTTCGGGTGTATAGTCTGTATTTGGGTCTACATTAAAAACGGTAGTTACTGGCACCAATGCAGTTAAAAGTGATGTGGAGCCACCGTTAAAATTAACAAATGCTTCTGGCAATGAATTGGTTAGTGTAGAATCTTCGTTATCGATTACAACACTCGATTTTTGTGTAATGACATCAGAATATGCGCTAAATGCGTTCGAAACTGCATCGGCAACAATTGGATAATTAACTGATGAACTAGTATCTACACCACTGGCTGTGATGGCAATGAAAATAACATTAACAAATGTGAAAACAATCGAAAGACTGGAGGCAAGAGTTGAGGCTGTTTGTGCACTAACATTACTCAAGTTAGAAATTAATGCTGCATCGATGACACTAGTGATAATGGCCACTAAAACTGATAAACTATTAGCCAAATTAATGACATATGCATCTAAATTGGATGAGTCGTTCAATGTGCTATCAAATATGTTTGCAATATCGCTTTGTACTGTCGTAACAGCAGTATTTATAATATTTTCAACATCTTGCAAGACAAACGTATACGTTCCAATAACTTCGTTAATTTGTTCGAAGACAGCCGGATGGATGATGATAAGGTAGCTAAAATATGTTGGATCATCGCTATTAGGTAACAGAGTAGATTGGACAACTTCTACTAAATTGCACGATGGAATACGAATTCCATTAGCAGCTGGCGATGCACAAATATTAGAGAACCAAGTAACTATATCTGAAGATAATGAAACGGCTTGATTGGAAACCAATTGAGATGAGGTGGTATCATCATTTTGAGGCCTTGCAAAAACGCACTAAATAAAACGAAAATTTAAATTAAAAATCACCAAATTATAAATCTAAATACCTGTCCGAAAACGGCAACTGTTAAAAGAGTTAAGGCAAACTTCATTTTGCTGCAAAATATCGCAAAGAGCTTTCTATGTGGATAAACCGGAAAAATCCAACTGATGATTTACTGCCCCATCAGTCGCTTTTTATAACAACTTTTTGCATAAATTATTGCGAATATTTTTTATATAATTCATCTTTTGTCAATGACTAATAATATAAATGTGAATTTCTAATTTCCCAAAAATAATAAAAGTATTTACCATACAGACAAACATATTTTCTTAAAAGGCAATTAAAAATTGCTAAACGATATGTTCTTCGCGTACAATTTAGTTATCAGCTTACTATTTTGTAAAGAAATTAATGTTGTTCTAAAATGACTGCCAAAGTTGTTTTCGGCTGGTTCGGTTTCCACTTGAAACTGTTGACTCGTTAAATTTGAGACACAACTAAACAATATGTATAATATTTGTGGTTTTAAAAGGACATTGCATGGTAATTGCGATTTTGTGAAGGTTTAACCAAACCAAGAAATCTATTTTTTGTTAGGGTAACTTCACAAACAAACTATAGATTTTAGATAAACGTTATACTTGAACAAACTTCCCAAAATTTCACGAAAAGAGTTTGGTTTTTTCGTCTGTGTATTTAAATTATTTGACGTGTTACCAACTCGGCTCTGTGTTAATACACATATACAAATTAATTCATTCAGTATAGGTTTGGCATCCAAATATTGAATTTTAAAACGTTTGCATACAAATTTTAAACCCTTCCCCTCCGAAAGAGGAGAAAAAAACACAAAAAAAAACATTGTATAACTGTATTTATATCTCATTATCTCTCAGGCTATTTGTATACGGAACATGCCCTGGCACCGAAAATCCTGGCACCAAAATCCATAGCACCGAAAAACCATGGCATCGAAAAGCCCGCACCGAAATGCCCTCGCACCGAAAAGCTCTACTGGCATCGAAAAAGTAACCCTGTTATGTTTATATTTACATTGTGTGGAATACATATTTTCCTTCTAAAAAAAGAACAGGGTTACTTTTTTAATAAAATAAAATTTTCAGTGTCAGGGCATTTCGGTGTCAAAGCTTTTCGGGGCTATGACTTTCGGTGCCAGGGCAGGTACATCTTATAAAATAATATATAAAATATAACCCTATATTGGTTCGTCTCTTGGTTGTTTCGATCCATCGAGTGGGGCATACAGTATACTGGAACCGTTGTATAACCGAAGTTGATCACACGCTGCTGCAAGCGCTGTTATGTGAAAGACAAGCATCTGATGTATAGAGGAGTTTAGAAGTTGTCACTTTAAAAATAAAACATTTTGCGTATATGTATAATATATATGCTGAAAAGCAAACTTTGACTTGTCCTTTTTTTACGTCCCAGATCTTTTACTTAAATTAAATCGTTGTTTATTTTCAGTTACGAATTTGAATAATTCTTTTTTTTTTAATAATAAAATACCATATTTTATCAAATGATATGCATGCATATTTTAATCAAATTGGTTTTTACGATATTATTATTATTTTTATCAATATCAATATTTATTATTATTATATAATTTATTAATATATTTTTCCAAAAACGTTTACATTTATTATTAGAAACAATTTTTCTTCTCGTTTTAGTGTTACGATATATCGACAAATTTGGTAAACGATTCAGGCGAAGCAACAACATGTTCGTCGAATATGGGAGGCAATAGTATTAATTGCCAACAAGGGCCACCACCATCCTACGAAACTGTCGTTGGTCAGCGAAACCAAATACAATTTTTAAAATGCAATGTCCATAGTAATCATATGATTTGTCCATTTATGAATGAGAGTATGAAATTGAAATGTGACATGGAATGGCAACAATTGGATGGAGGCGGTGGTGGTGGTGGTGGAAGTAATGAATGTGAATTATTAACAAAAGAACAAATACTAAATGTTTGCAATATAAATCGAATACATCATTTGGGTTGCTGTTGTGATAATGAGTTGCATAGAAGCTATGAATTTGTAAAGAAATGTAAACGTTGCGGTAAGGAAATCGATTGTTTTTCACCATTAAATTCATCAACAGATAATGATGATGACGATGATGCATGCAAATTTAATGAAGACGAAGAAAATGGAAACGGAAAATATTGTAATTGTTATACATTAGCCGCTCCACCAGCAGCAACATCATCATCAATCAATCATTTATGTTTGACAAACAATACGGAAGAATTAGAAAATAATGAGCCGATAGAATTTGCAACAAATGAACTAAATGGAAATGAAAGTGAAAATCTACCATCAACCTCATCATCTTTCCAGTGTGGCTGTTCTATAAATAATAACATCATCAATAATAACAACAATGAAACTATCGATGTAGATAATAATGAAAATATTGCACAGGTAAACCAGCTGTCAATATGCAATACTAATAATAACAATCCCAGTAATAGTGCAACAATTGATTTCGATACATTCAATGAAAACGGCCTAATACGAATGGATATGAGTCAAATAATTGATCATACCGGATTGCCAACATACGAAGCCGCACTTAAACTAGAATCTAGTGGATATGTTTAGCTGTTATAAAAATGAGAAAATTTAATTTAGTATAAATTATAATAAATGTGTATATTAGAGAAATTGAACAAGAAAGCTTAATTTAGAATTAAAAATAAAATAATTAAAAAAATATTTTATAAGGTTAACATCTTAACCATTTAATATTTGATACAAAATGTTAGGCTTTTTCAAAGTTTTGATCTGCGTATATTTACCGCAGCTATTATAGAACTTTTCAAAAAGTCTGGTTTTAGTATCGAAGATCCCAGTTATGAAACCAGATTTAGACTTCTACATTGGACCAATTTTTGGGTATATTTTTAATTTGCATATCGAGGGACGAACTTCAATACCTCGTATGTGCAATTTTTTTAAATTTTAGAAGAGGACCAAAAAACTACTTATTTAATGAACAGAAATATTTTTCTTTTACAATTTTCTT